>LR736872.1:778118-871952 GCA_902654985.2 Oryctes borbonicus
GTATTTTGTTTCGAGTTAAACTCGTTAGCGCGTAAAATTTGGTAACAGTAGATGTCAGTGATGTCAGTTGTAGAAGAAAATAAACAATAGTTATAGAACACTATAATTCTGAATTAAAATAATCGGTTACTAAGATTTATTCGTGGTTGTACTAATTACTAAATTAAAATGTTAGGGTGCGTTATCGACTATATCTAGATGGTTATCTGTTCTATTTTAAAGAGAATCTTGCTAAATTTATGCAAATAACAACAATTTCCTGATATTCTCCTCTATTTCTTGTTAATACCAAAGTAATATGAATTAATATAAATAATCATTAATGTGATCAAGGTTGTTTAATCGTTATTAGTGATCATGACAGATTAACGTCCTAATTCGTGATTAAATATTTACTGCCTTTTCTGTAAATCGGGAGCTAATAAACTAAATTTTGAGAATCGCTTAGAACTGAAATGAAACAGCCTCTCTTTGTCAGAATTTAAAATTACGCAAATAAGTAAAGACGACAGCAAAGAAATGCATCGTTCTTTCCGTAGATCTATGTATGATTTGGCTGATTAGATTGGTTATGATGTAAGTAATGCAATCTATCCAAAAATAATAGATCGGTATTCTGTATTAATTATGAGTTATTTAATATTTTTATCAAAAAAGAAACAGTTTTACTGTTACTACACTAACCTAAATAAATCTTGAATATGCATTTATTACAGCTAGGTATAAATCTACATAATTTCGTAACGTTAGAGCGTCACACGAAGATATGCATGTGCACAGCTGAGACTAGTCTCATCCGCAGGTCGCAAGCGCATATTTCTTGTATTTTAGAAATATCCAAACATCCAAACATCCAACCATTTGTAAATTTGTAAATTTGCAGGCTTATTTTGTTCGAGAGGAGTAACTTTTTGAAGACATCGGCAAGTCTACTCATCTTCCGGTTCCACCGGAAGTAAGGTCATTTTCATTTTAGGTATAGGAAAATGTAATATCATTCGATGCAGAATTTAATATTCCATCACCTACAGTAAAAATATGCAGGGTGTTCTATTTAAAATTACATAGATATTAATGGTAGAAGTTTAACATATTTGATAGATAAATACTGATATCTTGTACAATAGTTGTACAAAAATGAAAACATTATTCAATAGCCCATATTTATTGCTTACTAATTCCTAACAATCATTAATCTACACCTTGCTGAATCGCTTAAGAAAATGAAATGTACGTTGCTTCCGGTGAAACCGGAAATTAAATAGACGTGCCAATATTTTCAAAAAATTACTCCCCTCGAACAAATAAGTCTACAAATTTACAAACTTTGAATCTGCTGAGTTTCTGATATACGGCTAACATAAGCTCATCCTATGACACCCTGTGTACAATTTTGTTCGATTCCGTTCGGTTATACTCGGCTATATATGAGTCTGTTCGACTCTACTCGGTTCTGCTAGGCTACGCTTGGTTATATTTAATCCTGTTCGGTTCTAGTCTACTATGTTCGACCATTTTCATTTCCATTCGGCTATGCTTATTCCTTTTCTATTCCACTCGGCTACGTTCGACTATATTCAGTTATTTTCTTTTCCGTTCGGCTAAGTTTAGCTACATTCGGTTCCGTTCCGTTCAATTCGGCTATGTTCGGCTATACTTCATTTTATTCGGTTCCGTTTGGCTATATTCAGTTGTGCTCAGTTCCATTTTGATACGATTCCGTTCCGTTGTGTTCAATTGTTCTCAGTTCCAATCGATTTCGTTGATTATATTTAGTGTGGTTGGATTTCTTTCAACTATGTTCTACATCAACCGCAATAAAAATAACCAGCAAAAAACTCGTTCAATTGTGTGCTTTACGCTTGTCGCAAGATTGAGTGCTATGCGTTTTAATTTTGCTTTGCCTTTTCTAATACAATACAATATTGAACTTGGGACAGTTAGCAACGGTCTCTTTATTTTGTCGAAGACGAACCATCTAGCCGTTATGAACTCTTTAACACCGTGGTTTCATATGAAAAATCCCACAAATAGGTGTTGATGTCTTCTCCGTGATTAATAGAATTTTTATCTTTGTTTATATTGAATATCTCTTTAATTACCTTCTTTAACTAAAAATTACGACTATTACTTTAGAGATTACTTTAGAGATTGTTATAGAAAGAGGTTATATTAAATCGGAAGATTTAGGACGTGGGGAAATTGAACAGAAGTCATTGATTGAACATAACATAATCTCCTAACTACTTCGCTATTAGAGAGTAGAAGATAAAAAGAGTTAAAACTACTGAAAACGAGGTCATAGCCGCCAAAAATATTTTGACGTTGAACGAGTGGATATACCGAACCCACTATGCGTGGTGGTAATAACATCTAAGCTCGATGTTGTAAATTATAAAACTGGGGGTTACAGTTGTAGGGTTATTGTGGTTATTGTTAGAATTAAAATCAAATTTTATTTTTGTATTTCACAATATTTATTAATTACCTCACAAATTGTACAATTTAATGTCCGGTTTGAAGACGAATTGGACTTCATTACGATTTGTAATCTTTGGTCTCCCTCGGAATAAATTACACACGTCGCCAATGGTGTTAGGACGATTCCCAAGAATGAAGAATGGGTTCATTAAATATATTCATTTATATCAGTTGCCCTTGATGTGCCTAGCCACGAAGTGAAAGTGTGCTACCCTCGCAGATCCTGCGGCAAAGACTGCATATTTCTGTAGAGGTCGATACGGCAACATAATTCGACAATCTCAGTGATTAGAGTATTTTTAATTAGATACTCTCATCCAAACATGTTAGAATGAACAACGTATATATACGAACTGCTACATAGGTGTACTGATGAGCTGTGACACAGCGGAACAAGTATACACATAGTGGTTGGTGGTAGCAAGTTCATTAAATATATTCATTTATATTAATGAAGAATTACTTTGAAGCTCAAGTCTATCATCTAGTCTAGGTGATGAGACACATTTACCTTTTTCCAATATGAGCGCACCTCTTAAATTTGATCACGGGCTGTCATCGTTGCACTGTTATGTTACTTCTATCTATATGCGTTTTTGAATTATATATTCTGTTAATGTCTTATTTATTTCACTGCTATATGTTTCTTAACAAGCGCACCGATAACCATTTTCAATAACACTTATTATTTATGTATTTAATCATTATGAGACAGTACTGTAGGGTTTTGAATTCAACATTCTTTTCGTTTAGATTGAACAACATTTAACCAGATCTTGTCTAGTCCACTAAACATTCCACGTAAACATATATTCAGGGGTTAATAACAAAGCTACTTGCACAGAAACACCTGTATAAATTGTTATTTTAAAAATACAAGAATTGCCGTCCCAAAATTTTCGTCTGTGTAATGTTACAATTCTTTTTTTGAATTCACTACTGGCCTTCTGTCAGTGTAGAGTATTGCAAAATTCGTAACGTATTATACATTAACTACCAAATTAATATAAAATATAAATAGATAAAATAAAATCGACATATTTGTATTCTACGAGATACGGCATAAACAAACAAATACATATGGGCGCTCAAGTCTCACGCATATCGTTCGTATTCACTCCATAGCGATCTACAAATTCGTCAATACTAACATAAACTCAGAATAGTTATTTACAAATCGAATGCGTAAAAACACATTTCATTCATTCGCAGCCATAAAGCGCTCGCCTAAACTGGCTGCTCATTCGGAAGATGTTTCACGCACAAGTTTGTACAATATTTTTTATATGAATAACAAACACTTTAAATGAACAAATAAATATGTAGTTATTTTTGTTTAGTTACAAATTCTAAGTTGGCAGTACTTATTAATTCAATCGGCATTTATTTAAATCAAATTTGATAAGTTATAAATCTAAAATTTAAAAAATATTTTGCAGTTAAGTTGAAAAAACACGCATTCTAATGAAGAAATAGAATCTACAGCCCCTGGAAATCGTGAGGCTGCTAATATGGCAATGGGTAACAATTATTACCTGTAAAATCAAAAAGTCTATGTGAATACTCAATTTGTAAATTGGGCTGAATCCAAAAACATAAAATAATACTCAGAAGATTGTTTATTAGTTTATTTTGAAAGTTTACAATCAAAAACGACATTCTGATCTAGTTATTCTATGTTGAAATAATATCTTGATAATAACCGAAGTATTCTTTGATCAAGTAAAGCTATAACCTTGAACAGAAGCTATTCTCTTCAAATCAAATTTTTACAATATTTATTTTGACGATTTCTTGTATTTAAGGCAAGCGTATGTAAAATTGAAAGCAAATATTGCAGGATATCATACTAAGACTATGATGTCCTTAAATGAAGTTTATGATACAATAACGTAGGCTTCCAAGGCCAGAGTCAGTTAAAACTAAACGTGTTGCAGGTTCAGACTGTGTCATGGTTAAACGAAAACTCGACAATCATATGCAACATATCCTAAGAATGTCAATAGAGATACAGCTTACAACAAATAATAACAAGAACAAGTAATAGCTTCTTTTGTACACTCCCACAAAGTAAGAAGTGCAGGGAGTTCGATGTTGAATCACTTCGCTTTCTGAATTCTTCTTCTAGTAAAAGTAATAACGATTCATTCTCTCAATCAAACTCGTTTGATTAGACTGATTCGATCAGTTCTTCTTGTAACTGTATTAAATTGCTTCGCTTGAGTAGTAGTTTTCCGTTTGAAAATATATCTTGAGAAATATACTTATGTTTTTTTGAATATCGTAAGTTTGAATTGAGTATTTGATATTGATATTCTTCAACTAAGAATACGCTTTTGTGTGTGTATGGCGCTGAGATCTTTACATACGCTGCTTCAGAGTACACAAAATCTTTATAGTAATAAATAAGGGTTATTGTAAATTAAATTTATTAATCCTACATCATATAAAAGATTTGTTTATTTTATCTCGTAAACCATAGTTCATGTTACTCGTAAACAAGAAAATCGAAAGCACTTTTAGTTACTTAAGTACTGGAAACTGCAAATTTCTGAGAAAATTCAAAATCACAGGAGGTTAATGCATGCGAAATGTAATTCTCAACCTCATTTTGGAAATAATGTTAGAACAGCTTCACTAGAAACTGGACGCGTACCGCAACTGCGATGTCAAGTACCTACTATAACTTTTCTCATTTCAATAAATGGCATCGCATCTGCTAGAAATTATCATTGTTGAAGAACAGTATTAACAGATGCTTCGAGATACTGGTGGCATATAATTAATAATGGAATAAGGTACTTGATGACATTCAAAAATATGCAGAGCTAACGCTGAATAATTGCAAATTGTTTTCAAAACAAAACTCGCAATGGTTTAGTTCGTACGTTGTATCGTTCATTCATGTTTATATTAGAAGTTACACAGTTCTTAGTTTGATATATGAATCCTGCGCGTATGTATATGAATTTTACGTTTCACTCCTTCTCTATGGCTCTTCATTCGAGAAAACGATCGTTCATTTTAAAAAGTGCCCGCTCCACTTCGTCATTAAAATATATATATATATAGCATAGCATCATTATTTTACTTGACTTTTCCATTTTTTCATTCGCTTTCAAATATTTACTGCATTTTAAACCAATGTCAAGGTATTAACATATTTCATTAAGATATCGCTATGATCGGTACGACAAGCGTCAAACACCTTCTTTGAATTACATATATATTATTACTACACGAAACGGCAACGATTAGTGATTGCTGGTAACATATTGATTTACAGTAGTATACGTATTTAATGTTTGTATCGACGAAGTTAAAAAAAAAACCATAAAACCAAAATATTCACATCAAGCCCCCCAAAAGTGAAAAGCAAAACAGAATTGAACTCTTTAATGTCTGTCGTAATATTAACCTTCGCCCGGTTACCTAATAATATACGGCATCGAGTATATTCGATACCGTATATTATTCGTTTGAACGCATTAAGATGATTGAAACGTGCAAAGTGTTATAGTATAAAAGAACAGCTTAGTTGCCATTCGTTTGTTTGCGTTTAATTTATTAATAGATTATTATCTAGCCCTTTTAAACATATTACGATGCTGATAAAATACTTCACAGCAAAAATGAGTTAGGCGCCATATTTGTGTACAAAAAATGTTGGTCTCATCTCAGCCTATAACGAGTAGTATTTAGTGCTGGTTTTATTACTTAATTTCTTCGGTTTGTATCCCATTACGTTATTTGACTACTTCTGTATGCATTTTCTATCTCCAATTTATTTCGAAGCGTTTGTTACATTTTAATTTGCAACCCTATTACAATTGTATAAAAATGCTAATAATATCTTTATTCCAACGTCTAGCAGGCTCAATAAACCACAACCCTATTCATATGCATTCCGACATCTCGAACGCTCTCCCTTAACGCAGTCCAACTATGCCTCTGTCATGTCAAATCTGGTGACATTACATTCGTAATTTACTAAGATATTTGTTCATTAAATGTTTCATTTAGTCACCGACCGTCGTTATGTGCAGTTTGCATGTCCACATTTTTCATACATCACAGATAATACTTCGTCTAGTAATAGGCATTTTATTCCACCCTATTGTCATACTCAAGTTAAAATTTTACCCTCCGTTAGTACCATTAATTATTAATTAATCCCAACATTCACATGCAATTCTATATCTAATGCATAGACATCGCATGACACAACCCATTCTCGCGTTCTGATTGGCGTTTGTACATCTCAGTACGCCGTATTGTAGAAGCCATATAAAGGATGTGGTTTACGTTTCAAGACATCACCGGACAGAAAGACGCCCGGAGAAGACGGTATAACGAAAATCTGCCGCTGAATTTGCTGGCCAACCTGACGCAGATCTTCAACGCCGCGCTTCGAATGACATACTATCCGACCTGGTGGAAATCAGCTAGGATTATGCCAGCTTTGAAGCCAAAGAAAAATCCTCATTCTTTAGAGATGAAGGATTACTCCTGAAGATGAAGGAGGCCAGCTTCCCGCGGGGGCTCCTTAAAACCCGCCGAGCGGACCTCAAGGAGCGAAGATTCCACACCATGGTTAATGGAACGGAATACTCAGAGAGAAGCATGCTACCTGGAGTTCCGCAAAGATCGGTGTTAGGCGCAATTATGTGACACAACAAACCTGGCAACATTACGGAACGCCGAGTTAGCGGTCAGGCATTTAAAAAAACTTCTTCGGTTACATTTCAGCAAATAACTTGACCATCTCCGATCAGCTCGTCAGTCGTTTTAAAACCATATTGCATGTACGTATAATCCCTTTTTAGATTTTTGTGGAATTTTCACCAACAAGCGAGGCGGCAGATTACATTCATTGGCTGTCTACTATCTTCATATACTCAGGAGTTCGAATGCTAGGTCGTTGCCTTTGTGAAGAATCAATGCGTGCACAGATCACTTCAGCAACATTATTTAATAAACAAGAATCTACATTCTTTTATTCCATCCCATTTCACCTATCCTCAAAATCGTACAGCTTAAATGAAACAAATAGCGCTAAATCTTGAAACACTATTACTTGAATTTATTATTGTTTATTATTGTACCACTACGACTTTCAGTTTTGTTTAAAATCACAAGAAGTTCTGATGCTCCTCAAGTGACACAAAAAACTGTTGAGAGCTAGTTCATACTGTAGGATAACTGAGCATACTGTAGCACGTTCTTACTTAAAGGTATGCAATGTATAATAAGTTGTTCTTAAAATACATCCCGCAAGCAATTATCGTTTTCAAAATATTTGTAAATAAAGGTTTATAAAAAAATTGACATACACATCTACACATATGCTGATCATACAGACATGTAGGGTACCTCGCGTAACCCAGATATCGGAAATCGAAAGGGGCTTCTTGTACTCTTCTTTTGGAAAAAAATAATAGCAGACCTATTAGATCGCGGTTGCTGCGATTGGTATGGAAACTATGGGATGCTAGTAAACTTTTTTCTCCTTTTATAAATGACTACATCTTAGTTTGTATTTTGAATATCTATTACGTTTGCGAGCATAAAAATTGTTGTATATTGTTCGAATGTTGCCGCAAGCGCACAAGTCAAAAAGAAAGTTGTAACGACAATTCGTCTAATGAGTTATTGATTAGTTTCCTTTAAACTCTGTGCATTTTTATATTCAATCTTAAAATGCAGCCCTTGCAAGCAATCGCACATATAATCAATACTTACGCAACAACTATTATACTAATGAAATAGCTTTGTTTTTATTTATGGTTGCTTATTCGACTATTTTATAATAATCGGTTCAGTTGCATATTTTGTTGTTCAAACAGCTAGTGTAGCCGCTCGCTGCTACTTTTGAGTCGGTGTATATTGTTGGTAATTTGTTACCCAAGAATTCATTTTGTTGCTCCAGCCATTTCCGAGAAACGATGGCCACGCTAGCTTGATATTAAGCAACAACTGAAAATCACCTACCTGCGCAAACTGCCTTACATGTCAAATGTGCAATGGTTATATATGTATTAACAAACAAGAAACAATGTATGAATAGGTCATAATTAACGATGCAAGGGTAAAAAGAAGGGTAGGAATACTACCTGGTAACGGCAAGAGTCAAGCCACTGACAAGCACAAACATTTAAAGAAGTACATATATGTAAATTAAAGAACGTAAAATAGCCAAATACTTTGAAGCAATTGTAGAAAAGGAAATAATCAGATTTAAAGCCTAAATTGAAGCTTTCGATGTAGAGCAAAATACAAATATAAAAATACCATATTAAGCATAGCCAAGAAAGTCTACGGCATCTCAAAAGTAAATAAAAATATTAAACAAAGTGGATCAGAAAAAACGATACAGTCAATATTCCTTCCCAGGTTAAACAAAGTAACTGATGGACACAGAAGATCAAGTAAAAAGTAAGATATAAAGAACAGAAGATAAAAGGCAAGCAATTAGGAGGAAATGAAAAGCAGAAATCTTAAGAAAACTTTAGAATGCAAATGGAACTAAACAGCCAGGCAATTTTCTATAGGGTACTTAAAACTCTTAAGAAAGGTACGAAACAAAACCCGAGCACAATAAAGAACAGGGATGGAAAACGAAATAATTCAAAAGTGGAAGGAATACTTTGAGGGGCTACTATACATGAAAAACAAGGGAAACGATAAGAATGAGTCAGTGAACGAAACAATTTCGAAGCAATCCTTGAAACCATTGAGAGATCAAAGCTGGATACGACAGTATTAAACCAAAAATTTTTCCCCTTTTTTCCCCTCATAACACATTACAGTATATACAATTCGGGCAACAAAACTAACATGAATGTTTTAAATATTGCGTGCCACTTGATCTAAACTTAGAATGAAACAAAAACAACGTAATCTACGTGATATCAATAAGTAGAAATCTAAACTAAAGTTACATAGAATATGGCCGGTAGGATAGACATTTACAATGATTACGACTTTTATGTTTTCACTTGACCAACGTTTGTTTCCCATAAATTTTACATTTTACTTTTAAAGATAAACTCGAATTTATGTGTGCAAATTGTTATTTACTGAATTGGAAGGCTAGTTTCAACATAAACTCATATGTATCCGCATTTCTGTTAGTGTTCTGACAATTTTATTTTTAAATCGCAATGTTTATGTGAAAAGTTTACAACTTATAACCCAGCAGGTGTAATTGCTGCAAACCTAACTTAAGAGCAATCAAGTATGATTTCATGTAACTTTGGAAATTCAAAATCTAGGAAACCGTACAACATATTTCAAAAAGGAAACTTGTAGCTATTTTTAATGGAATTATACTTTGATGATGCTATGTCCCAACAAAGTAAACATTTTCGAACAAGCATGAAGATACTTCAATATCTATTCAACAACGTAACGTAAAATCAATAACGAAATAAATAATGCATATGTCTGACCACAATTTTATGCCTAACTAGGCGTTGTTCAGTAACATAGTAATCTAGGAGCTTTGAGTGATTATAACGATTGCTTATTTATTATTCTTTAGTACAGCTTCATTTGGAAATTAATTTCTTGAAGCAATAATGAATGTTATGTTAGAAATGCAGAATTTCTAAAATGTAGTTGGATTATCTATTTATTTATAGGTTAAGTAAATCAGTTTGTACGATTTGAATGAGAGCAATTGATGTCAATGGAACATACAACAAGGTTGTATTTTTTCGCTGATTCTACGGTATATTTTCCGTTAGTCACATTGTTTTCTTTATAAGTACAATATTTCAACTCTGTAATAAAGTCTATTTGAAACATCATAATGAAGTTAACTATAATTATTTCGCCATCTGTACAATGTGAACGTGCTTAATTGTCTTTATATATTTGTATGCTTTTCTGTAAACCTTTCTGCATCTAATTTTCTGAGTACTTTCAAAATTTTTTTTGGCAAACAATATGTATTTGTTCTATAATAATTCCGATATTATTAACGCACACAAAACAGAGCTTATCGAATTACTGTATTAAAAAGAAATTATTAACTGATGCTAATCCATTGATAATGTTTAGTACGTCATGTTTTTCTCTGCACTTTCGTTTTTTTTTAAATATCCTGATTTTACCCTAATTTGTGCCGTAAAAAGTTTAGTTTGTGCTCATTCTGTTTTGTGCTCTCTTTACCTCTCTAGATAATCGAGAAACAAGATATAATCGCTAAATGAAGGTTGCTATTTGAGAGTGGGGGTTGGCGCGGATGTTCATCAAATGCCCACCCCACCAATCTTTCAAATTTTGACAATCTCTATTGATTTGTGCCGCAAAAATGAGGATGGTAACGTTTTGTATTGATTTTTTGTCGTAAAAACCTTGTTTTGTGCTGGCACTGTGCTCCGGATATTTTAGTGTGAGAGGTTCACACGGACCTCAATATCCACCGCACCAATCATTCAGTATTTGAAAACTTAAGGATGATAACGTTCTGTGTTGATTTGTGCCGTAAACATTTCGTTTTCTGCTCATACTATACTCGAGTTCTTTGAAAGTGAGACCTCGCGCGGATATCTATCCAATACCTACCACACAAATCCTTCAGTTTTTGACAATTTAAGGATGGTATCGTCTTGTGTTGATGTGCGCCGTACCAGTCATTTAGTTTTCCACAATCTGAGGATGGTAACATTTTGTGTTGATTTTTGCCGTAAGAACTTCGTTTTGTGCTCGCACTGTCCTCGGGATATTTGGGTTTGAGAGGTTCACACGGACCTCAATTCAATATCCACCGCACCAATCTTCCAGTATTTGAAAAGTTAAGGATGGTAACGTTCTGTGTTGCTTTGTACTGTCCGCGGATTCTTTGCACAAATCCTTCCGTTTTTGACAATTTGAGGATGGTATCGTCTTGTGCTGGTTTGCAAATATTGGCCTGGATCCTTGTTCAATACTTACAATACTTCAATCATTTGGTTTTCTACAATTTACGTTTTGTATTGATTCTTTCCGCAAAAACTTCGTTTTGTGATCGCACTGTCCTCGGAATATTTAAGAGCAGAGATTCGTACGGACCTCTATTCAATACTCACCATAACAATCTGTCGGTGTTTGAAAATTTGAGAATGGTAATATTTTGTGTCGATTTGTGCTGAAAAGATCTCGTTTTGTACTCGCATTGCTCTCGGGGTATTTGAGAGTGGGGGCTGGTGCTGAACCATAATCAATACCCACAGCAAGCATCTTCGGCTTTTGACAATTTGAGGATGGTGACGGCTTGTGTTGATATGTGCTGCAAAAAGCTTCGTTTCGCACTCCTCCAGTCCTCGGATATTTAAGCGAACGTTCGCGCGGATTTTCATTCAATACTCACCGCACCAATCTCTTGTTCTTTGACAATTTGTTGACGGTAACGATTTGTGTCGTAAAAATGTTATGTGATCGTACTGTCCTCGAGATATTTGAGAGTGAGATGTTCGCTCAGATCTTTATTCTATACCCACCTCAGAAATTTTTCGGTTTTAACAATATGATGATGGTAAAGTTTTGTGTAGGTTTGTCCCGAAAAAAATTGCTTTTTTTGTGCTCATACTATCCTCACGATATTTGAAAGTGAGAATTTGGGTGGGTCTTTATTGAATACCATACCGTACCTTTCAGTTTGTGTTCGTTTTGTGTTGATTTGTAACGTAAAAATTTCATTCTGGTACTGTCCTCGAGATATTCGAGAGGGTTCGTGGGGATCTATATTCAGTATCTACTGCACCAATCTTTCTGTTTCTTGTAATATGATGATGGTGTTGTATGTTGATTTGTTTTGTAAAAATTTTGTTTTGGCCTTGTACTATCGGAAAATATGAGAGTAAAGATCGCGTGGGCTTTTATCCAATGCCAAACACACCTATCTTGGGGTTTCTGACAATTTGAGGGTGGTAACGTCTTGGGTTGATTTGCTCATAAAAACTTCATTTTATGCTCGCACTATCCCATGGTATATGAAAGTCGCGATTCGTGCGGATCTTTAATCAGTACTTACCGCACCAATTTTTCATTTTGGACAATTTGTTGACGGCAACATTTTGTGTTGATTTGTGCCGTAAAAATTTCGTTTCATGCTCATACTTTCCTCAGGATATTTGAGAGTCACGGTTCTCGCGGATCTGTTTTCAATACCTCCCACAGTAAACTTCTTTTTTGACAACTCCATTTTTAACAACTTGAGGATGGTATTGTTTAGTGTTGATTGGTGGTGTAAAAATTTCGTTTTGTGCTCGTACTGTCCCCGGACATTTTATAGTGAGTGTTCATGCGGATCTTTACTCAATACCAACCACTCCAACCCTTCAGTTATTGATAATTCGGGCACACTTTGCGTTGATTTATACCGTAAAAAATTCATTCCGTAGTCATACTGTCCTTGGGATGCTTGAGGGTAAGAGCTTGTGCGGTCGACAAGTTGGATGGTAACATCTTATGTTGGTTTGTGTCGTAAAAATGTCGTTTTGCGCTTGTACCATCCTCGGGATATTTGAGAGTGAGGGTTCGCGCGGAAGTTTATTCAATTCCCACCGGATTTTTTTTTTGTTTTTAACAATATGTTGGTGGTAAAGCTTTGTATTGATTTGCACCGTGAGAATTTCATTTGCGTTCTTACTGTGTTCGTAATATTTAATAGTGGATGTTTGCGCGGATCTTCCTCACTAACCTTTCGGTTTTTGGCAATTTCAGAATGGTAACGTCCTGTGTTGATTTGTACCCTAAAAATTTCGTTTCGTGCACGTGCTGTCCTCGGGATATTTATCGTGCAGTCCTTTATTCGATACCCACCTTTCCAATCTTTACAACAAGTATGTTAAATCCATCTTGTATAGCTGTTACCGCACAACTAATGCTACAACATTTCAAAACGACGAGGTAGACATTTCTGGGCGCCCTCTAGTACCAAGAAACACATGCCTACCGTTTAGAAAGAAACGACATAAAGCGGATACTGTTCCCCAAGCCATTCGTTGAGCAGCTCCTGGACTGCTTACCACGAGATGGCGTGCGCTTTGGGAAACTGCACCTGTAGAGTTAAAATACCCTCGAAACTATACCGATGACGCTGGGTAGGCAGAAACATGTCCGTGGGTAGTGTATTATTTTCTCTCTTCTTGCATTGCATTTGCCGCAAATAATTCAATCAGTACCAGGAGGACGCTATTTTAGCATTATTTTCTTTGGTTATTGTTTCAAAGCATTTTATGATGAACCATTAAATTAAAAACATCTGAGATCCTCCTTTTAAGTTCTGTGTGCATTACCTTATAAGCATAAATAGTAACCGCATAAGATATAATGAAAAGCAAGAAATCCTTTTCTTGTTTACATTTTAAAGTAATTGTAATTAACTATTGACAATTTTTTTCCAACATTTTTTAAATTTACAGCAACTTTGTATGCTAACGTTATATCCTAAGATCAAAATACATTACCATTCTTTTAAAGAATTTAGGTTTCCAGGTTGAAACCGTGTCGTAATTGCATGAGTCTGCTGTAAGAAGAATTTCTCGTTTTTCTCTTAATAGCGACACAACATGCAAGCAGCCCGGCAGAAGCTCTATGCAACTGAAAGCGAACCGTCGGCAGAATCGTACAATTACGATGCGGTTTCAATCCGGAAACCTACATTATCAAATGCTTTCTGAAAGTCGAGCATCAACTGTTATATAACCCCTTCGTCAAAATTCTAGATATATATGAGCATCTAAAGTTCGTTCAAGGTATTAATGTAAAGTTGCATTCATTTTCAGTCGCAAGTGAATTACAAGTGATACACGCTGTTAAGCGTTATCATTTCTAGAATGTAATTTTTTGAAAGCAAACAATCTGCAAAAACTTTTTTACCGCACAGAACGAAATGAAACAAATTTTAACTATATTGATACCATGTAAAGACCGGTGTATGTTATGCTAGTTAGAAATATCTACACGCAGTTAATTCAAAAGAATTCATTTTTGTCCTTCTGTCTGCAAATCCTTCGGACTGCTTTCAACCTGATATCAACCAAATATCATATTTTAATCGATAATATCTATTTTGACCAATTTATCCTCTCACATTAAATAGTACTCTAAACAAAAGTAGCACAGTTCCTATTTATGCATTAGATAATAATTATAAAACGGGAATGACACGGAATTTAAGGAAAATTAAGAGTAAATCTACATATGTAACTATGAGAATCGTAAATTAAAACTCGAAGAGACATAAATAGAGTGAGCCCACTTACCTATCTACCAAGCCCAAACAGAATAAGACTGTTGAAAAGTTTGCAGCATTAGATATGTTTTCGCTAAACTGCGTTCGTCGTGATGAAAAAATGTTATCATATTTTAAAAATAACCATTTGATATTTACGGAAGTAAGACATGCTTAATTAAAATAATCTTTATAAATAGATAATGCATCAGATGTACCATCACCAATTTGTAATAATCTGGTAAAATCAGAATCTTTGTTTAAAACTTCCTCGAATTTTCCGCAACATATATACTCCTTATACCACTTGTAGCACGTAGCAATCCGTGTACATCGTTAACAATTTGCACTGACTCCACAATGACAAAGTAGTATTTTGAAACAGGCACAACTGTCGTAAATAGTTATTAAATCTATTTCAACGGAAGTATCTTGAAATCGTATTTGGCTTTCCCTAATAGATGCAGCTTCGTCAGGATTGAATTACAAAACCACAAATTTTTTTTGTTCGAAAAATTTTGAATAATAAACAGCTGCCTGCAACCATGATCCCCAATGTGTGAGAATCGGCTCTGGTGGTTCGAGAGTACCGAGAGATTTCAAAAACACTTTCTTTGCGAATCGTTTGTGCCACAAGATGTAAAGCAGCAGTGTTACACGTCACATGTAAAAGTTGTTCACACTTTTGTTTTAGAGAACGGCCCACGTAACGCACTGTTGCCGCGCTATTGTTCATAAACATCAACCGTTGATTAGGAGATACTTCAAATTTTTGTAACGTATTCAACACTACTAATCTTTTACTTGCTAATAAGATTGGAAAATTCGGTTGAAGGGATTCCAGAACACGCATATAACATCGCAACATAACATGTACAATGCATTTTCTTTCGATCTGTAGTTTCGTCCACGCTTAACCACAGCCGTTTATCTTTAACTACAGTTTTTATCTTTTTTTCGTTATCTTCGGTGACAGAGGGGTAGATAACTGAGTAACGTTGCCCGAGATGGTAGTTCCCAATTGAATTTATTCCAGAACTCATGGAACGGTTTTTTATCCAGTAGGCGAAATTGCAACCCACACTCGAGAAACATGGACAATAAATCCAACATAAATTACTCTCCCGATGGCACAATCAGTTTTTCGATTTGTGTGCTATATACTATTGACATGCTTTGTACAGTCGTATTTATGCCGGCAGAGTAACGTTTTATCGCAAACTGCACATTTTCAAACGTTGGTCGCCTGTTGCGCTTCTGTACGCCTGACATACTACGAATTAAACAAAGGACGTTCGATTTACTTGCGTGGAGACCCAAGATGAACTAACGCAAAACGTGACTGCTTCGCTTTCTGTGTTGCGCTACTGCATACGGTTCCGATATACAGACACGCTGGCCCACTCTAGACATAAACCATCAAATGTAATAATGTAAATATATTATAAAACTCGATAAATAAGAAATTTTCAAGTAAATCATAATTATATTTGTTTGCGCTCTTTATAACTTGCGATTCCGAAAACATCCGAAGCCCGCGGGAGGTAATATTTGATGATTTGTGACCGACAAGGGCAATCATTACTTTTATCTTATTTATTATTATCTATTACAATTTGAATTTCGTGCTATCGAAATTTAGCATGACAACGGATATTTTTCTCTAGCTAGTATACGAGCAACTCCAACAATACTGTACAACTTCGCTTTAATGGAATAACGAAACTGCGTATTGTGTAGGATTACCAAAACGGATGATGCATTCAATTGCTTTTTATTTTGATTTATGGTTTTCTCGTTTAGGTTACCACGTTAATACTACGATGAAAAATTGTTTGACATTACGTAATTGTAGGATTTTCGCCTTTGTGATTTGAAAAAGAGATAGATTTCACAAAAAATTTATACATTTTCACATGATGTATCGATAATCTTAACTATGAATTGACGTCAAACACAAAGCAGTGCACAAACGATTGCATTGCGTTAGATGGAGGTATGTCTTCCTATTAGGTACGCGAATCACTCGGAATTCTACCGCATGTATACAGGCTGATCTATGGATAACCTTTCATTTCCAAAGATATAAGGATGGTCAAATTACAAAATAATTGTTTCTTTTTGTCGCAGTTTCAAGATCTTTTATCAGAAAAACAATTGGCTGTACCAGTTCACCAAAAATGACACGAAATTTGGTTTTCTTAATGGAATACCCTGTATATTTTTACATTTTCGGAATCTACGAGTCATTGTGCTTCTTCTTTTAAGAGTTAGTTAAAAGTCCAAAATGAAAAGGAACGGTTGAAATGTACTATTGGTGCAATAAAAATACGGAGAAAGCTTGAAATTTGTATAGGCAACGTTTTCTGGAAAATGTGTTTAAAAGATGGGAAATTCGCCAAGAAAGCGAAGTTACTAATGTATTGCCTTTCTTCGGAGTCCATCACAGAAGCTGCGGGCCTGTTTGGTATGGAATTTTAAAAAATAAAATATTTTTTCATAGCTGTAAGGCACGCTAAACACTACTTCGAGCTTCTAAGACTGAAACTCGATGAGATTGTGGATGATATGCCATTTTCGGAACGGTGGAACCTTATATTTCAGCAGGATGGCGTTGGAAACTCATAACACGTGGTGAATAGGAACATTTTAAAATGAGCAGTTTCCCAATAAATGGCGAAGAACTCATTTTTAGTCTAAGAGATCGCCAGACTTAACTCCCTTGGTTTTCCTTCTTTCATAGGGCTACATTATAAATGAAGTAATGAATCTCCCCATGAGAATGCTGAAGACCTAAAGAATCATGTACAAAATTGACTACTAAGTTTTGATGGCCGAAATTTACAAAAAGTAAAAAAGAACATTTTAAGAAGAGCTAATCTGTGCTTAGCTCTTAACGGTTAAGATGTTAAACAACAGTATTAGTATTAGTATCGTTGGGCAATGGCACAAATGCCTTTCGTCACTGCGACCTTAATAGATCTATTGTCACAAAATGCCCTTATATATGTTAGAGAAGGTAAAGGCTCTTAATAAACCTTAATATTATTCTAGGATCTTCGTCCTTCAGTTCAGTAGATGTCAGAAATGGTTTACTAGTTAGTTAGGTTTACGAGTGCAACTGATAGCAACACATTTGCATAGAATGTATTCTGCCGTCTCCAGATCTTCTTGGCATAGACGACAGATTCGATCTTCAGCTTTTCCTAGATTGAATAGGTGATATTTTAGGGTTGCATGACCTATCAGAAATCCCGCCAGTAATCTAAGGTCCCCTTTGCTGAACGATGGCACTATTTTTGCTGTCTGACGCGAGTCTGATATGAATGGTTTCGCCTGTTTTTGTTCTGGAACATTTTCCCAGTACAAGGCCTTTTGATTGTCCTCGCTTGCTTTATCTAGTTGTTTTATGTAGCTGTCTTGTAGGCCATAGAAGGGGTTAAGACCGATGGAGAACATATTCGCTGCTTCACTAGCCAGCTTGTCTGCTTTTTCATTGACTTCGATCTCTTGATGACTTGGGACCCATCGCAAAGTAATGTGGTTTTTGTGTCCCAATTGCCTCAAATTGTAAATTCCTTCATGAATCAGTCCAGATTTGTATGAATAGGCTTTAATAGCCTTTAAAACTGTCACTGAATGTAGTTATGGTTGCGCCTCGAGATTCTTTATGACACACAAGTTCAAAGCAGAGATCTCTGTTTGAAATATGTTGGTGTGAAGTCCTGTAGGCATTTTGAGGTGGTAGTTATATTATAAGCCATAAGTTCCTTATGGCTGATCAAAGTTATATTGCATAAGGATCATGTCCTTTGCAATTCACATCAGACAATTTATGTTGGGATCTTCAAGAATTCTAAGATGCCCTTTAAGATCTCCAAACTGCAATCCCTTCATTCTACAAAGCATGAAGGCACTCGATATATATTGCTTCTGAATGTGGATGCGAAGTGGCGTTAATCCCAGCTGTGGGACACGTACGCATCATACCTGTGATGCCGAGACAGGCAAGTCTCTGAATTTGTTGAAGCTGCTGTTGAACAATCTTCTGAGTTGTGTTTGGCCACCAAACCAAAGAGGCGTAGGCGATCATGGGTCTAATTATTGCTGTGTATGGCCAAAGGATCATTTGAGGCTTAAGACCCCAGTTCTTACCAAGTAGCTTGCGGCATACTAATGATGTCGCCATTGCTTTTATATGTAAGTTGAATATGTTGGGAGTTCCTTGTTAATTTTTTGTCGAACGTAACTCCCAAGTATTCAACTTCATCGTTGAAGGCAATGGTTTTCCCTTCGATTAAAGGTGTTTATAAACAGACTTTCCTTTTCCCTGTGAAAGGAACGATTGTAATGTTTTTCAGATTTATGCGCAGGCTATGATTTTGACACCTTTTGTATGTATTGTCAAGAGCTCTTTGCATAAGTTGTAATATAATATTCTCATATTTTCCACGGATCATGATTACCAGGTAGTCAGCGTACCCTTGCACCTATATCGCTGGAAGTCAAATTCTCTAAGAGATCATCTACAACCAGAGGTGACAAGACCCCTCCTTGAGGGCAGCCTTTGTCGGCTCTAACTGTTGTCGTTTCTGATCCCAGCGTAGCGCTTATATGTTGACTTTGGAGCATGGCTTTAATCCGACGGGCGAAAACCTTTTGAAGAACTCGCTCTTTCGATGCTCTCGAAAGAGGAGTTGTCAGAGGCGCCCTCTATGTCCAAGAACATCTAAATATCTATTTATTTTGCCATCAACGACGCTTTCAACCTGTTAGTAACGTGCGGGAGAGCCGTCGTTGTCGATTTTATCTTCTGGTAAGCATGTTGGTTGGGATGAAGCAATTTTGTTATAAGCACTTCGGTTCTAAGGTACTGGTCTAGTAGGTTTTCCATTCCTTTAAGCAGAAATGAGGGAGACTGATAGGTCTATACGCTTTAGTCTCTGCAGCTTATCGCTTTCCCCCTTTAGATATAAATACCACATTAACGTCTCTCCACAACATTGGTATATAGCTGAAGCTATAGTTGGGTTTGTATAAGTGTTCGAGTATTGGAAGGATAACGGCTATACCTTTCTGCAGTAACATTGGAAAGACGCCATCTCGCCCAGGTGATTTGTAGGGTTTAAATGTCATTAAAGTCCATCTTATTCTATTGGTTGTAAAGATTTTACTTGCTAGCTCCTGTTCCCTGTAAAGCTGCCGTCAGCTTTCTAATGGTGCCCGAGTTCGTTTGCATGTTCTTTGGCGACGACTTTTTGCAGGCGGACTGCGTTTGGCGTGTTGTCAATGCCTTCGCAGAAACTCCGCTAAGTTCTCCTCTTGGCTTTCCTTATTTCCGAAATATTGAACAATACCTTTAATTTGGAATTTTGTTACCTATCCGTTGCATTTTTTTTTGTGGTGTTCTTATAATTTACACATCTTAACACAGTAAAAACAGGTAAAAGCATACTTACTAAAATGATGCGCTCAGATCCAAAATGACTCGTAAATTCCGAGAATATTAATATATACAAGTGTTCATTAAAAAACCAAACTTGAAGTTATGGCCGGTGAGCTGGTACAGTCAATTGTTTTTTTGATTTGAGATTCTGAATCTACGGTAAAAAATTAATTCTTTTGTGATTTAACCGTCCTTGTATCTATATAGTACAGCTGCTTTTATTTCAGTTTTAGTTCATTTAAAACACCAAATTGCATATAATTGTAACTAATTCAAAATAAAATAATTTGTAGGGTCGGTTGTGTAATGTTAGCGTTAGCTAACTGTCTTTAACTGGTTATGTACAATGCGGCGATGCGCACCTTGTGTTACAATATAGTTAATTTTAAAGAAAGCAGAAATATTTTGTTATTGTATTTTTCTACGCCTTCAGTAGTTTGCAGTTCAACAAATTTACTTCTAAAACGGCAAATCGAGTGGGAACGATCGAGAAAAATACAAATGTGATGCGATGTGTGTGTTATTCCAATTTAATTTTTTTGCCGTTATAAATTTTGAAATAGCAATTTAACATATTTCGCTTTTAAAGAACATATTTTTCTCCGCCTACGGTGTATCGATAATTAATTTTCGACATGTCTTAAAATTGTTACCCCGCATTTTACACACAACGTGGTAATAGGTAAAGAGAGCAGTGAAATTTAACGAGTTCAAAAAAAGCTGAAATTCGACAATAAAATTCCATTTACGGGGTATTTCCCGATCAGCTCTCATTTACTGGCCGATTTTTCACAAAAAATCCATTTTCCAACGGGACCATTACGCTTACGTTCACATTGTTGATTCCCTTCGGGCATTTTTTCCTTGAATACACAGATATAAATTGCAAAAATAACCACATTGAGTAACCTTTGTAGAGCCGTACTGTGAAAAAGTTAACAACGCAAAGTTTTATTCTTAGTTCTGAAACGGTATCAATAATATCTGAATTTAAACAGCATTTGAGGAATAGTATTATAGTATACAGGATGTCTACTAAATATACGGCAAAAATTTAAGGATTGACTAAATACTTGAACACGCTAAATGTCCAGATACGTACAATAACTGGTACTTAAAATTTTTTCACGCAGTTTTATTACTAACATTCAAAGCAGTTGCAATTTTTCTGGTAAAAGTATCTTGATTTTCCTCTATCCATGTTTAATACATTTTCTTCCATTTCTATCGTCGGGGTGGTAAATGGGCTTAATTGAATCAATAGTTTAAAAGCGTTAACGTCAACATCTTTTGTTTACTGTTGTTATGGTAATCAAACAATACTAGCACCAACCAATAGGACTTGGGTAAATATCTCTTTTACTTTCAATATTAGGGTGCGGAAATAGTATTGGGGATCGTAATCCTAATTTGAGCTTTTGATTCATCTAATGTTGTTAGCCTATTATGATACACAACATCTCCAGAAGAAAAGCTCATGGGAGTCATATCTGAAGACCTTCATCCAATCCATTGCTTGCGTTTCCAATGACATGGGGATCAACAGCGTGCCAGTATCTACAGTTAGGCGGGATTACAGAATTAACTGACATAAATGTAGCTTCGTCTGAAAAACCAATGTTTGTTATAAAATTTTGATCAGTTTCAGTTCTTTCCGTCATAATTTCTGCAAATTGCATACTGCGACTAAAATCGTCTTCTAAAAGTTCATGAACTAAATGTGATTTGTAGGGATGATACTTGGACTGCTTTAATATTCTTCTTATTGATCTTTCAGACGCATCATGATCTGCTGCAAGTTGCCTGATTGAGAGTTGTGGTGTTTCCCATCCAGTAAAACTTATATATAATAAAATGTCTGCAGTTGTAGCTGTTTTTGGTCTTGCGAGAGTTGAATAATTTTTTACACTTTTAGTTCATCAAATCGTTGTACTGTTCGCGATACTGTAGGTCTGTTTGGATAACTGTCGTTAAACACATGACAGAATGCATCCTTCTGTGTCCATCGAATCCAACAATTATTAATAATGCGCTCAATCTCGGACAAATTCATTTTCATTTACCTCTCTTAACTTATGACAAAAAATTTTCACCATATAAATGCTGGACGTGCACCTATTGTCATATGCCTGTACACTACGTGGAAAAACATGATTGGTTAACGCTGTATATAACGAAATAATGTTGGATTGTGGCACCCACGCATGGTTCCTATATCGATGTTATCAAAAAATCTCGCACTATTGCACCACCTTATATATAATTGCAGAAACTTGAAAATCTGATAGGCACCAGTAGAACGAACTCATCTAAAATATGTCGACATATAATTCGCTTCCGACAGCTATAAGGACTACAACTCTCTACGATCGTGAGCTCTAAGCCCTAAATAAATCAGAGGAAATAAAATTGGATACAAAACATTGACATATATGGGAAAGAAGAGCAACCTGAGAACTAGTAAAGGGCTACATCTTATCTGCCCGTAATATCAGAGGTGAGAGATCAACGCGCGCGACAAGATGCCTTATGAAACGAGTTTCCTATACTATTTTTTTCCATTTTGCATTTCTATGTCTGAAAAAATGTATTTTTTTACCATCGGCTACGTAAGTCAATTATTACTGCCCTGATTGGAAAGATGTAAGTGAAATTTACAGTTTCTTTACAATGGTGGCCCTTCACAGCGAGATGTAATGGAATTTTACGTCCCTAAGGAATAATACCTTAATATGGCAGTCGATATCAACACATAATAGAAATTGGCACAATAATATTCCAAACCACCGTTCCATCACTTTATTTTACTTAACCATTACTTATACATGTCTTGAATACTTGAATCTATATGCTAACTAAGCTAACTCATCGATCTATACACCAAAAGATATATTGCGTGCCCTCTCAACGTCTATCTAATTTCCGACGCATCGGCCGATGATCTAGATGATCTTTTGTCAGTGGAACTTTCCATAGCAATATGATACTTGGCCGTAAATGGCGAAACTGCATTTACGCCCCTTGTGGCATAAATTACTTTTTATGTATTTTGTCACCGTTATTGGAAACATTTAAGTTTCATTTGTAATAATTAGAGTGAGGACGTTCGGTGCAGTTTGCTAGCGAGTGTTAGTCAGCCAAGCATCGATCGGGTATATGCAGTAGCGTAGATAAATTGAAAGTAATTTTATTAGCATATTTTCAAGTACAAATCAAAGAAGTCTGCTTTATGATCGATCTAACGTATTAAAGATTTTAATCTGTTTTTCTTTGGGAATGCAGGTTTGTTTATTTATTAAAACACTATTCCTTTGTGTCGTTACGTTTCAAAATTTAATGACCCTTTTTCAAACTTTAATTTTATTTCATGACTTTGAGTTAAAGTGTATTTTATTAGACACCATGTGGTGCATGTTTCATTAAAATTAACAAAATAACAAAAAAAAAATAAAAATTTGGAAAAGAAATCATTAAATTCCGAAACGTAATAACTAGAGTAAGGAAATTCGGGTGCACACCATCGGCACAGCTAACGAATGCACTCTCGCATGCGAAGCACTAGTCAGTATCTAGTTCGCTGCTGCCTGGAGCGTACGTAATAGTAGCAATGAAGTACTCTGTGTTCTGTTTTTAATAATGTCGAAAGTACGTAGATTGAGAAAACAGCTATCATTAAAGACAGTGAATAGGTTCATTAAGGATTATCCGGATTTGACTAACAACGGCGTAAAATTTAAATGTTTAATGTGCGATATGTACCTAACGTGTTGGTCGCAAACACCATGTGCAAAGTGCAAACCATAGTGATATCGTAATCGGTGTCGCCGCAAAATACGAACAATCCTTATTTGATTTATGTACAATGATGATTCAGTGTAATCTGGCGTTTACTTGTTTAAACATCGATTCATTTACTTCATTTTGGAACAAATACGCCAATATTACATTACCGAGCAGGACCACGTTACGAAATTATTTACCATCTGTGCGTGTACATTTCAAAATAAAATTAAAGCTGAACTGAAAAATAAAAAAAGTGTGCTTGTGTGAGGGTGAAACAACTGATTGCAAAGAAAGATCTATACTTCATGTTATGGTGCGTAAAATAGAACCACATCAATCGTCATCTTCAATTTTACTAGCTTCTAGACGAATAGAGGAATGTACTGCCCGAGTAATTTCAACAGTGGTCTTAATCACATTGGAAAAATTTGAAATATCCAGAGATCAAGTCTTAATGTTTATGACCGATGGTGCCGCAACCATGCTTTCTGTAGGTCGGTCTCTTAAGAAACAGTGTGGTAACTTTTTACATATTACATGCAAAATTCATGCTCTACATCTTGTGGCAGAGACAATTCGTAGATGTTATCCACGGGTGGATGCGCCAATTGTGAGTACAAAAGCAGTGTTTCTAAAATCCCCAAAACGTATTTGCGAATTTCACAGACTGTTTTCTCATACCCCTGAACCACCACAACCGATCCTTACACGTTGGGGAACATGGTTACAAGCGGCATTTTACTATCATAAATATTTTGAGAGTATAAAGAAGGTGGTTCTATTATTCAATCCGAAAGAATGTGCAGCTACCAAAACAAGTCAGAAAAAATTTGAAGATAGTCAGGTTAAAAGTGATTTACAAAGTATTCACGGCAATTACATCGGAGTAATGCAAGCAATAGAAAAATTACAAAATTCTTCACTATCATTAGAAGAATCACTGCAAATTGTGAAAGATGTACACGCACAGCTTTGTTCGGTAGAAATCGCAATAAGTGAGTGTGTTCTAATTAAGTTTGAATGTGTTTTGGACAAAGATTCAGATTTTGCCAAAGTTAGACAAATTTGTGAAGGTTCGTCTTCAGATGCGTTAAGTTGTTTCAAAGATTTTTTTTAATTATGCAAATATAACTTCACTAGATGTAGAGCGATCGTTTTCTTTACACAAGAACATATTTTCCTCACAGTGGACGCGTTTTGCAGCAATAGCTTGGGAAGCTCACCCTATGTTAATATTTAATCCCGCTTCTCCAGTTTATTAAGTCACGGAAGACGCTTAAGACAGTAAGTTTTTTTTAATCATGGAATTACATACACTCTCGATTCGCACTCTTGGTTTTCACTTGAACTCTTGCCTATACGCACTATAGTTTGAAAATCGGGATTCTTGTTTATAACAGCCCATAATTTAGTCTTTGAGGTCATCTACTATATTTAGCGCTTCAAAAAATAAACGCTTGATGTTCTCTAATTTGGAAATAGTATCTAGAAGAATTTGCTCTATATGTGTATGGATTTCGGTATGTGAAACCAGCCACTGACTTACTAAAATTGCTTGGGCTTGTAACGAATTTAAATTTAAGATACAAGGTTTAATAATGTGCTGAGGAATGCCCGGACAAGCCTGTTTAAACTCACGAATGCGTTTTGGAGATTTAACAAAAACTTTTTTGGTAGAAACTACTTTTGGATAACTGTTTCTAATAAATTCAGCTACGAGTTGACATGCATGGAGCAAACAGGTTACATGAAGCAATTGAGGATGAGATTGTTTTAGTAACTTTCCAGCTTTACCCATAATTTGATCCGTAATCGTGTTTTTCACCCGCGGTTAATTAAACTGTAATTGACCTCTTGGCAATCTCCATTCCGGAATATATCTCTGCCAAAACTTCATTGTCTACAATATTTGGTGGAATGTTGCACACACTTAACATAAAAATAAAGTCGTATAGAAATTTATAATATGGTATAATAGTGTCACGTTTCGCATTTAACAGGTGCTGTTTGCTATTAACATGTCTTTTCAAAACTAAAATACTATACGTATAAATGTTGATATTGCAAATAATACATTTAATAATAGTGCCAGTGTATTCTAATGTCAGAAATCGATTAAAAAATCTATTAACCCTCGTCGAACGTAACAAAGCACGACGTCGATTCGCCAATATCAGTCCAACCCGTCATTCTTACACATACAAACCGTACGCGTATGAATCTCGACTTCGGATAAGTACGGCCACTTTCGAAATATATCATCGGCGCCAATGATTGCGCACTCATTTCTGCAAGCTTAGTACTAACATAATGAAATAGTGTTCTAATTAACGCACACAACCCGGCATTCCAAAAAAAAAACAAATAAAAGTTTAAATATTTCCAACTAAAGAAAAAAGAAATAAGAAATTCATACTAGAGATGGAAAAAACTAATGAAAGCTTATAACACCATGTACATACCACGCAATAAAAATACGAATTATATACAGGTTTAAGTTTCATATATTTTAACCAAGATAGTTAGCAGACAAAGAAGCGGATTAGGTATAATTTTTTGATTTTTTTTTTGGTATACAGTATGCATTCGTAAGATGATACGGTAAACGAATTGTAATCTACTGTAGTGTTATAATTTATAATAATAATTAAATATTGCCCTTCAGTAGCACCGCACAAAATATAGTATGTCTACTCGTTCAAAGTTAAAATCCTTCTGGCGGCTATAAACTCGTTTTCAGTACCCCGAAGAATTCATTTTATCACCTATGCATCCAGATAGCAGGAGAGTTAAGATATTATAAGTCCAGCCAATACGACAGAACGGTCGCTTTAAGGCTAAATTTATTAGAACGCCCGGGTTGAGGTACTGGAATTTACTGGGCTGATGTCCAAATGAAATATACTAATATAACTGCATGCTTATTTAAATTAATTTTGGATGAGGTTCTTACCTCTTTTTCTAAGCTACAGCCAACCGCATTTACTTGGGACGCTGGTCATACGTCTGCCCTACTTTTTTTTGCATACACAAAAATATGTACATTCAGTAAAATATGTAAATGAAACCAATTCTATTGGGGAGCAATAAATAAATACAAACTCAAATAATGCTGGAGTGGTAGAACGGTATAATAATAAGTTCTCTTCTGTTCAATTTCTTCAAAAACAAAACATCCGATTTAATGTAAAATTTCCCTACAACAATCTCCAGTATAATTTAAGGCGTATTATCGTTCGTTAAATTATCGTCATATTTGTTAATAAAATTTAATATTGTACAGTTGTAGGTAGTGTAAGAAGTCATAAAGTAACACACAATACTTCAGTTCTGTCCCTATATCGCCTGCATTGCCATTTTTAGGAGCCAGAACATACGTATTCTTTTCTTTCGTTTCTAATAATTATTAAATGTTTCTTGTCATTTATTTGAACTTAAATTGCCGCAAAAAATGTTCCTGACACATTCCCAAATTTCACACACCCTATATTAAATGAACGATTTTCGAAAGATCATCTATTTTCAAAATTTTCCCTTATACACAACGCTACACTACATTAGAAAATATGGCTTTTCCTATGTGACTACTACTACAGAAGGTAGCAAACCAGATTCCTCCAAGTATCAATAGTTATAGTTCCCACTAGCGCAGCCAGTATAACATATTTTATTATACTTTCACTCTATGTGTAACGAAGTTTTCCCGGAACAACGACTCGAACCTCAGTCGATATTTTCTGAAAAGTTAAAAACAGGTGAATACATTTCGCTGTATCCTCTCTGGATTACATTTCACGGATCCAATAATATCTATCGAGAGTACAGCTCTACATTTCAATCGAATATGCTATTGCTGTTCTTGCGAATAGTCACGTACAATGAAAATTCATCAAAATCTCTTCGCGATGTACGTGGCGACATCTTCTAGTGGCCTTATTATCGGAGGAAAGGTGTTCAAAACCAGCACCAACGAACGATATTGCGTGACTCTCGTTCTAAATATAAGCGGCAAATAGTTCGACGTACAAAAGCTAGGATTGATTTTCTTCAAGTCATTGTGCAGGTAGAGGCATTCATTAGTGGTTTATGGCGCTTTCATTAAATTATAAGGTTGAGATTTTAAAGCGTTTTTAATTAGCTTTTGAGTTGAAAACATCTAGGCGACTTTGTAAACGTACGCATACACAGGCTGCCTCACCAAGAACTGCATCGATCGACATAGGAAAAATTCTAATAATAATTCTAAAACAGGCAGTTCACTAAAGCCAAGATGTACTATTGAACTAAAATATTAGCTTTCAACTTTGTTATTTTAAATGAAACACCTATATATTATTACATGTTTGACTTCCTAATTCTATTTTAGGGTTCGTTTGATAAAACAACTATGTCGTCACATCTAACCATATTTGAAATATTTGCATTTTTTTAATATTTTGACAGCTGGATGAGCGCATGTGACCTTATATAACTGTGAAAGTATTTAACATGGGAAATTAAAATTTCGTAGGTCTGTTGACCGCATAGAGTAGTATTAGAATCCCAATTAATTTTTCAAAAATATTATACAAGGTATCCGACAATTATGCTTAACTTTCAAATGGAAAAGGTGTCAAAACTTATTTTTACACTATATATAGTTGCATTAAAAACTACCTGCTTTTTGCTATTCCCCTATAAGAAAAGTACTCACCAATGTATATATGTAGCTCACCTAGTTTCTTAAAATTTCATCCAAATCTAGTATCTAACTTAGTTATAACCATTATAGTCAGCATTGATGAAATGCTACTTAGTTTTCAATTATAAACAACCCTATTTTAGTACTTTCAAAGAAATACCGTATGCGTTTTTAATCACCCTGTATAAACCTGAATACCATGTATTTATTTTTAATCATGGGCTAATGAAGAATGAAATTAAAGAAAAAATGAAAATGTTAATGTAATTGCTATAGAATGTTACTTTGTGTAATGAAAAATACTAGAAATAAAAATATAAATTAAAAGTAAAAATCGTCTTCTCTCTGAGTTTTTCGACAAAAATTAGGCATATGCACATGCTGTACTAATGACTAACGAATCGCTAAAGATTAATTAAAAATGTACAGGTGAGACAGACATATGCAGGATGGAGTGCTTTAAATGTAGACGTGAGATCTTGGAGCAAATCCCGGCTTACAGGATACGAGCGTTGTGTAATAGTGACTACTACAAATCCCTCGTGGTATTCCAAACCTATTTTTCAATTAGGATATAGTCCTTTAATTAAATACACTATATAGGACACGTGTTGTCCGAACTAAGTCCCTGGATTATCAGGGCCGCAGGGACACAAATTCCTCGCAGCAATCAAACTCATTTGGGGATACGCCGTTGAAATAGAGCATGCTACGTGATGCGATACCTTATGAAGCTCTGAATCGATTATTTCAATTTTATCGAGAGAGAAGATGTCTACTGCGTTATACATATGTATTTCGGTTTAATAACAACCCCGCGTAAATTACTTTTATTAGGTTTTGAGTATAAAAATGTACATATTAATACAGTGGTACCTCGGTCTACGGAATTAATTTGTTCCAAAAAGCATTTCTTAACCAGAATCAAATTTTCTTATAATAAATGAAGGAAATAGGGGTAATCCGTTCCCATAACTAAAAAAATAATTATGCATTTTAAATGTTACAGTAATTTTAAATGGAGAAATCAATAAAAAGTTATATGATTGAAATTAAAATGAAATAATTTTACTTATACAGACAGTACCTTTAATGGTGTATGGAGGAGGACCATGGGCTTTTTTCTTTTGATTACAATATTAGGGATGCGACAAATACGAGGTTGTTTGATAGTAATTGTAGAACTGTCATCTTTGCTCTTTGAAAAAGATTTTACACCAAAATAAAAAAATTTTCCAATAAGGTAAGAATAATATTAATTATGAATTCAAGGCAGATGCGAAGCCGTGGAATAGCGAGATACTATCCAGGCAAACGATCACGCCCCTTTGTATATAATTGTTCTTTTCTACATGTACCATCTTCTTCAAATTAAATACGAATCAAAGCTCGATAATTCTTTAATGGTTTATGCTACCAAACTATACGAAATTACATAGCGATACGTAATGTGCAGTTTTTCGTAAATGATTTTTAATAGTTTAGTGAGTTGTGTTGTTTCTTTAATTTTTCTAACTTTAATCTCCATCTATTGAATTATAGTATTTTTTAAAGATGAATTCTACAAATAGATTTGAACAAACATAAATAGATAATGTAGTGCCTATGTTTTCCTCATATTGAAGCGACGCAGCATATGTAAGAAAAGGATGCTCATAGCCCAGTATTCACCAACTTGACTACCTGACTAGTAAGCCTGCAGAAACGAGTTCGAACTCAATGGCGACGATAATATATTTCGGTCGGACATACCCTAAGTCGAGATCCATGCGCGCACGGCTAGTGTGAGTATAAATGAGGGTTGGATTGGTGATGGTGAATCGACGGCGTACTTTGTTATGTTCGACGAGTGTTAATAGATTTCTTGACCGATTTCCGAAATTAGAATACACTGGCACTATTGTTAAAAGTATTGTCTGCAATATCAACATTTTATCGTACAGTATTTTTGTTTTAAAAAGACATGTGAATAGCAAACGACACCTGTTAAATGCGAAACGTGACAATATTATACCATATTATAAATTTCTATATGACTTTATTTTTATGTTAAGTGTGTGCAACATTCCAGAAAATATTGTAGTGAATGACATTTTGGCGGAGATATATTCCGAAATGGAGACTGTCAACAAGAGGTCAATTACACTTTAATTTACCGCTGGTGAAAAACACGATTACGGATCAAATCAAGGCAGAATTAAAATATAACAAAATATGGCTGACGGTGGATGAAACAATGAATGCAAGAAAGAACTGTGTTTTAAATGTGTTAGTGCGCACTTTAAAAGGCGATGTGGCACCCGTGCCTCTTCTTTTACGTAGTGCAATATTATAGAAGACAAACGCGGAAACGATAGTAGAAACTATAATAAATACCTTTGGGAAGTTCAAAATATCGGTAACTCAATATGTAATGTTGATTACAGATGGGGGTTCAAACGTGGATAAAGCTGGAAAGTCACTAAAACAGTCTCATCCTCAATTGCTTCATGTAACTCCATGCATGTCATCTTGTAGCTGAATTTATTAGAAACAGTTATCCAAAAGTAGATCAATTAATAGTTTCTAAAAAAAACCTTTTATTAAATCTCCAAAGCGCATTTGGTGATTTAAATAGGCTTGTCTGGCCATTCTTCACCCACCATAGCCGATATTGACGAGGTGGGAAAGCTGTTTTATATTATGAAAAATGTTTGCACATTATTAAGCCTTGTATCCTAAATTTAAATCCGCAAGAAGCCTAAGCAATTTCAGTAAGCTAGCGGCTGGTTCCAGATAGCAAAATCCATACTCAAAATAGAGCAAATTTCCGAAAATTATTCAATTCTTTTAGATATTATTTCCAAATTAGAGAACACCAAGCTTTCATTATATGAAGCGCTAAATATAGATGGCCTCAAAGCCTCATTAGGAAATCTAATTGATAATGTGTAAACGTTAACAACCGCTAAATTATGTGCGATTATAAATAAGAATCCCAATTTTCAAACTATAGTGCTTATAGACAAGAGTTCAAGTGAAAACCAAGAGAATGTAATGTGAATGACATTTTTAAATTCGCGAACGTCACATCATTAGACACAGAACGCTCATTTTCCAAATACACCAACATATTTTCAACTCGCTGTAGAAGTTTGACTGTGCCATCAATGGAAGCCATGTTAATGATACAATACTACAGCGAATTTTTGCGTCATCAACATCACAATCAAACTAAAATGGTAAGTCATTACATACAAAATTTTTAATATTGATAGTAACCGAACCGTACGCTACTGCGAAAGCACTCGTTTCTACATGCATAGTCGAAGGGATGGGCTGTATGTATTTTCGTAGTGTTAGATGCGCTTATATTTCGATGCAATAAAGTCAAAGTGACTTATTGAAATTATGTACTATAGAGTATGTAATGTATGAAAATTCTAGAATTGGTGCAAGAAGCGCAACGTATATTGATAATATGTATACATACTATTTATTAACAATTTCAACAACTTATACGATCAAAACGCATATTGCAGATCATCTAGGTTAAATTGTTCTTCCAGAGTTACCATTGCAAACAACTGGAAAAGATAAAATTGAAGAGGTAAGGCACTTTACCAAATTTCATCAAAACTATATGAACAAGTTTGAGATCTGCAAGAAAACAGGGATACTTATATATGTAATAGTGTGCTTTTGAGAATGTTGCGGCTGAAATAGTTAGACCATTGATACATTGAGCAGGGAATATTTTCAAACGGAATGAAAATTGCCAAAACCATCCCTATTCACAAAAAAGAAGATGCAAATAATAAAGGTAACTACAAACTAATTTCGATACTGCCAATATTTTCGAAAAAATTAGAGTTGATAAACTTTTTTTAGAAACATCAACTGTTCTTAATAGCGCAACACCGAAATGGAAGGTGTACTATAACAGTAGCCATTGAGAGCATACATATAGCCTGAGGTGATAGGAATGCGGAAGCGATATTAACAGCCTTAAGCAAATCGTTCAGCATCGTATTGCACAAGGCATTTAGGAAACAACAACAAATTTCAAAGGCATACCTTTGAAAGATCGATTCGCGATCCTAACCTAAGCTACAATGTTTTTGCCTACCTGGCGTTATCAGCGTGGTTCCAAGCGTATTTTTACCGACATTTGCCTCTCGACTTATTACCTTCCTTTAAGAACTATGAGTCAGGTGTACATCTTGGCGCCATCTAGTGCTTGGAAGCGCTTACCGTCTAGAAAACAGCGACAAAAATGGGTACCAACTCCCAAGCACTTAATTAGAGAGGGCGCCACACGCAAGGGCTCTGCATAGCTGCACATGTAAATGATCCTAAGGCTTATAATAATATTAAAAACGCAACAAAACTGCCTAGGAACAGTAACCAAAAAATGCTGCTAATAGAGCTACTCATGACATTGGTGGAATCACTCGCGGGAATTGTACTCGCTTTTAGTCGCTGCCTTCTAGACGGCAGGCGCGTAGATCTCTTAACACTAGATGACGCTAAGAGATACACTATGCTCGTCATTCTTGAAAGAGGGTGATATAAGCCGAGAGGTAAACAACGAAATGGGTGGAGATACGCTCGGAACCACGCTGATGATGCCAGGTGGACAGAAACATGTGCACTGGTTAATGTTCTCCCGCCGCACATTGCTTTTGCCGTGAACGGTTCCACCAATATCATGAGTGGCCGTATTTAGCAGCATTCTTTGTGATTATTGTTTCTAGGCATTTTTTAATTTACCTTAAAACATTCTACATCTAAAGAAGCGTAAAATTATAACATTTATGGTGTGATGCACGTAAGCTAAAGCTCAACGAAAGAAAAAGCAATCACTTACCTTCTCAACAGAAAAAGAGAACTTATCTGCTAAGTTTGTCGGACTGCAGACGGGCAGAATTGAAATGGGAAAATCACATCGCGATATTAAACGGTAAACTTAGCTCTGGCGTTTATACCATCCGAAAGGTAAAATCTATCGGCTATAAGGCGGCGAAATTAACATATTATGGTGGGGTACATCGCCTGAAGCCGAAAGGATATCAATACTTCCAAAGAGAAGCTATAAGGACACTGTACGGGTTGAGATATACAGAAAGTTGTCGCGCAGTATTTTTAAGAGAACATATACTTACTATATATACATCATGTCTGAAGTTCATCCACACAAACCAAATGTGTTTTAAAACTAACTCCCAATTCCACATGTATGAAACAAGAAAAACAAATTACCACAGGCTCAAGTTAACACAGCAATCAATGCATTATTGCGGCCCGAAGCTATGCAATAAGCTCCCGAATCAAGTAAAAGGAATGAATAACAAACGTTTTTGTAGGACTGTGAAAAGCTGCTTCTGGACAATCTCTTTGCTTTAGTGGGTATTTATCCCACTTCTTTTAAACAAACAAATTTTATTATACATATTCATTTTGTTTATTTTATTTGCATTGTTTTATTTCTTTCTATACATACATCTACAGAGTATCCCAACAAGAGGAAAAAAGTCTTTACTATTATTATATACTATACGACGAAAAATTATTTCTTGGGGAAGATTCTGCTTCTCAGAAAGAAATTACCTTACTGTGAAAAAAAAACGAGATCAGATATACAGGCTGTTTTGTAAATTAAGGATACGTAAAAATGCCTCGAGATAGAAGTGCTGTTATTTATTATTTTAGACAAAATGCTCATAAGGAAAGTTATTTGTAATCTAGAATTTTATATTTTTAAGTTGAAACCGCAAAAATTGAAAATTAATCCTGGTAGTATGGGTGGCCGTCTGCATTCTGTATTTTGTATTGTTACTAATAACTAATGAACATGTTTTCAAAAATTAATGTTATACATGTACTCTAACTTCCACACATTTCCCCATCCTGTTAATAAATACCTGTATACCTGCCTTCAGTATTTCACGATCATGCGGTAGGTCAAAACTTATAGTTTTAAAACACCCCACAAGAATCTAGATCTAGCAGGAAAATTAATTGAACCAAATCTTCCCTTTCTCCGAAGTATCTTGTCAAATAGTGCCGTATCAGAAATGAGGAATGTGCATGTCACCTATCTTGCTGTCAAGAAATGTAGCGCCGCATTTCTGGCTTCAAAGTATCAAGAAACGGTAACCAAAAATCCTCGACGAGATACAGATGAACATGTTGATTTAATTTTCATCAATAAGATATGGACTAACGATTTCATTATAAAACGTTTCGATATTTTTGCTTCAATAGAATAATGCATTTCACTAAATAGATTTGCGTTAAATTTCGTGTCGATTTTCTGTTTCGCTCGACATATTTTGTTTAAAATAATAAATAACGGCACTTCTTTCTTGTGGCATCTTTACGTTCTTTATTTAGTAACACCTTGTACATCTAACCTCTTTTCGTCTTTGTAAAAGGCAAATTTCCTCCCTTAACCGGTAAAAGTGTTTATGTGATCCCTTGTTCGTGCGGTTTAGTATATATTGACGAAACTCGTCTGATAGCTTATGTTGCGTTAGAACACGCATCAGCCATCACTGAACATCCTCTAGATACTGGCCACCAGATATTATTCAGTGTTATTTCATTACTCTATAATTCTTTCTACTATTACAATCGGAAGATTGGTTCAGAAACAGCGATATATTGACATCGATCTTTTGTTACTGAAATTTTTGTTCTAAATTGGTATAATAACATGCTGCGCAACATGTTGCAATTTTAACAAACAAAATATAATAACATTTACAGGAGCTTAACCGCATTTTCATATCAACGATATAATAATAAGTATGGTAATTCCACATCGATAATGTGGAATTACAATTGGTCTTACTAGAAGTTACTCAGTTACATGAATTCAATATAACATATTGTAGAACATAGTTATTTAAAAAAAAAAATTATAGCGGCTGGCTGAGAAAAGAGCAGATAAAAATGTGAATTGAAGAAGCCTGCCTGCCTGCCTTTTGAAGTTGATCCGGGACGTTAAAACTCTATGGAACTCAAAGTATTATATGCTGAAGACCCGAATCTTCACCGATGCTCTCTGTAATTGAGCTTAAAAGTATTAAAGAGGTGAGGGGACTAGGGCTTTTATAGAAGTTGACTAAAGAAATCTCGAGGAGCATTTATGTAACCAGCAGTTCCTTTCTAAATTGTTTAATTCAGTCAATAAAAGGAGTGAATCTGAAATTCAAAATAAGTGCAAATTTAAAATAATGTTTGGAAGCTGAATTTGAGTCAAGTTTCAAGGACCGGGAACACGCCAGTATAAAAAGCATTGTATGTATTATAGAAGGACGTTAAGCCAATCTATCCCAAACTTTATTTGATGTAACAAGAATATTTGGGGGAATTGCCACATCAGTTCCAGCCGAACGGCTCTTTTCGAAGGCTGCATTACAGAAAAAAGGAATACATTGTGAGATACTTTGTTATCTAAACTCCTATTTCTAAATTCTAAACATATTACTTATCTGTACGTGACTTAAATTAAATGTATCCTATATACTGTAATTCTATAAATAAAAAAGGGTACAAAACGGGAAGAAATAACATCCATAGTTTTTGTCGACTGACACTGACTGCAACACCCAGCCAATCAGCGAAAGGCCCCGCCTACAGTCGCTATAAAAGCGTGCTATTCTCTTAGTATCCCCTACAGCTGACTTTCGCCTCCGGCATGGTTCCATGCTCGGTTACCGCGATCAACTGCTTCTCGCTCAGTTAGTTTCGCCTCTGGCGTAATTTACACGTTGAGTTACCGTACTAACTGCAACCTACCACCTTTTTCTCTCGTCTTCGCCCACCATCATATGGGGCTTACATGCATACATAATCAAAATTCTTCTAACTTTACTTTCAACAATGATATTTTTTCAAACACGAAAAATTGTGCCCCGTTCCTACCAAAAATTGCACATAAAGTGCATATAACACTTACATGTTGGAAATATTTATTTGGTTTATATTTACTTCACAATATCCTTTTGCTAACTCTGCCTCCCGTTTACTTTATCCATCCACACCGACTGTGAAAATACGTGTTCAATGCTTGGCACTAATTCATACATTTCAAATAAAGCTTTGTGTAACATTTAGAAAATACCTGGTATAAAAACGAGCTTTGATACAGTAAATGTAAGAAAGCCACGGGTCCACATTTAAGTTCGTACGAATATTTTCTGTACCGCATAATGTCTATTGCAACAGCAAAAGTTTTCCCTCAATAGAAATTGGGACAAGTTCAGTTTTAAATATAAAATAACATAAAGTTGAAACATAATTTTGAGTAACATGCTTTTGATATTTAAACTATATAAAACTGAGGTATATAGTCTTTAATAAAAATAATTTGAAAATATTCTCAGTCTGATGTATGAAATTTACGAAACCATTCATAATCTTCTTTGTTGTTGTTATATATTAGATAAAAAACCAAACCCAAGGGTTAAACAATTAAACTGTTACATACACAAAAGGACACCAAATTATCCCCAGCACGTTCTTCCAAAAATCCGGACGCTATGATTGCGTCACCTACTACTCAAATGGTCGTATCTGGATCGTTTTAAAGTATTTACGGCATTTTGTTTTTTCTGTTGGCTACACTGCTGAATATAAATAGCTCATAAACGTCTAGTACATATGTTAGAATAATAATTTCATTAAAATTTTACACATGTTAAACCACATTCGCATTGTCAACATTATGAAAAACTTCGGTGACGTTCAGGGCGTCAGGCAAATGAATTTTAAAATTAGATATTCTTAATATCAACTATTTCAGCGTTTGATGCACATCATCAGCATCATGCGATGCCATTATTTTTCTAACAGATCTTATACGAAAATTTTTACTTTTATTATATGAACGAACACAAACAAATATGTGTAAATAGAGCTGAGCACAAATATTTTCTTTCTCCTAATTATAAGTAATAATAAAGATAATAGCGAGATAATAGAAAGAACGCTTAACGTTCAGGATCCGCGCGCCGAACGCTCAACGCGTCCGGACATTGTACCTTCGTTGAAATCTAACGTATATAACACTGGCCAAGAGTGATTTTATTGTTTCCGTTATTAGAGCAGTTTCTGGGTAACTTAGTGTTGTTGATTCCATATTTGATTATATTGACTCTAGTTTTTATGATAATGCTTTTTTAAAAGGGTATGAAGAAAAAAACAAAATAAAAATTGATTGGCAGACAGGCAAAAAATACCTCAAATTATAATTATACAAAATAAAATGAATATAAAACTAAAAAGTATGTTTCTAGTAAAAAAAGCAACATATCACTACAAATGCTAAGTGAAATGCCATCTGTGTGATTTTCTTTTGAGTTGCACTTGAAGACAATCACGTTACAGGTTCCAACAATAGTCTGTCATCATGTGCGTATCCCACCTTTCTTGATGCCTTTGCTCCATTGACTTTATAACAGTTGTCATTATGATTTTTTTGGTTCTACCTACACCATAGGAACACCAAAGTTTAAGCTTTATTTCTTTCCATTCTTTGTCCATTACCGTAGAGATGTTTTACACACTTTATGGGGAACTTATCCTGTTTTCTAATTACAAAACCAAAATAACAAAAATACGCCTTCTTTACGAAATCGGTGATATTTTGCTTCTGTTTTCCCGTGGTATATTCACCACAAATACAGCAGAAGACATCTGGATAATTAAGACAATCTCTTCTAGACGAACTCACATTTATGCGAACTTCCTTCTTCGACAATACTCTTTACCCTCGGCCGCAACAACTCACACCTACTCTCAGCCAATCAAAGCACACCTTCAGGTGCTACGCCATTTCAGCGGTACCAGCGCGATACATGGTATTGCGCGTGAAAACATGTTGTGACAAGTCGGAAAAAGACGGCAAACTCTCTTTTATCGTGATATAAAAATTACAACTGCCGAAAAAGATGAAAATTTAGTTATGCATTATTTCAAAAACTAGAGCCAATTAGTAGAAATGTAAATTGTTTCTAAATTCCTTGTTTCAAATGTAATATGAAATCGTATAAACATCTTTAGCAATCGAAAGAGAAATGTTTCTTTGTTGTAATAGATGTATGTATACATATACCAAGTTTATCTTTAACTAATCGTTCAATTCCAAATTTGGAATAAAAATGTCGGATACAGCGATATCCATGTTGTATGGTAAAGAAAGCACAGGCGCATCGACAGGAAAGCCACTCTTTGTAACCGAAAAGCAAAAAAATTCCTATTTCTCGCGCCCGCCCCAAGCGAACGAAATTGCGCCTTTACTTGTCAAAGGTAGCCAACTTTCAAGCTACGTCGATCGCCCATATTTTTCACAAATCATTTGCTTCATTTTGGGTGCCCTCCAATCTCTCTCGCTCGCTCGCTACGACCGACCTATAACCCAGGATAGAGTACTACTATTAATATACTATATTACTTATATAGTATATATGTAAAATATTATTTGAAGTTTCAGAAAGTTAAATTACGTTAGAACCCTTTTCAAAATGTCGAGAATACCTACTCATATAAATTTCTCGATATTTATGAAATAGCATGAACTTCTCTCTCTGGATCAGGTACCCCAAATTAATTTTGTCTTCCTTTTCTAGCTTGACAGATGATTTCAATTTATGCGGACGATCAGCGGTTCGTCACACATTTCAGTAAAAGTAGCTAGTGTCTTAGAACACAAAAGTTATTCGAACATGATTCTAATATCAATGTATGTATGACTGTATGCATTAGACGATATTTAAGAAAATCTTTGAATTTTAAATATAGTGCTGTAAAACAAATTTTAGTAATAAACTTCGAAAAGTACAGATTTCAATAATTTTTGCAATGCCAACTTGATATGTCTGACAGTAGGTAGTAATGTTTTTACGTGCGGAAAATTAAAAAAATTTCAAAAATTTTATGCTTTTCGGAAATTGTTGGGATGACCTTGAGAGTCGTGAAATTCGAGAGTGTTTCTAAAACATTCTTTCGGCAATTTAATTTTTTTATTTGAATTTATGAATGAATCTTTGAATGATACACAAAAATTTAGACGACAACTAAACCTTATTTATCGAAATTCCACTTCATAAATGTTATGTTTATGTGTTTATGTTTGAAACTTAGCTACTTCTTTTAACAATTACCTTGACTCACTCCTGAATTCCAATTTGAATTCTTCAAATCATGTTTAATTGGAGATTTATTTCAACGTAAGTTACCTGGATGACAGATCGACTCAAAATCAGATATAAAATTAGCGTAATTTAAAGCCATTGTTTAATCGCGTTGGCGGTTGTTTTATTTCCGCCTTCAACGATTTTTATTGTTTAAAAAAGTATCTACGTCGAAATACATGCCGAAATTATTTATTTTTGATATAGCATGATGCAGAGACACAGCTGAAGTTGAGATTCTATGCTTTCTGATGACACACCGCCTACAACACTACAACGTCAAACTTTACTCAGAATTTTGACGAAAACTGAACGATTATTATTTGATGAATCGCACTACGAAAAGTAAAATTCCCATAAATTTTTTAGGAAATGTACGATGTCGTATTACATTTAGTAAGCGAATGAATTTAATATCCTAAAGAAACTTATTTCCCTTGTATAATTATAGCCAATCTAGTAAAGGAATTATTTCTCCTCTGTTAAACTTTATGTTAAATTTCCATATACAGTGTGTCTGTAAAAGTTGGCAACAAATTGGAAACTTTTTTATTATACGTTTCTCAAAAAATTTTATTCTTGATAAAAGTTGCTGCATGAACCCAAACATACGGTAAACATAGCAGATCCACTCTGAGGTTAACAATAACAGTGCTAACAGCGCTTCTTTGGAAACCCCTCAAGAGTAAACTACCCTTATTCTGAAAGATACGCAGAAATTTTATTAGGAAAATTTGTTTGTGATGTAGAGATATAGTCAAATACAAAATTTCGGTCAAGCACGCTCAATTATGATATTTCGTCATTTTTCGTTTTTTTTTTTTTTAACTAGATGCAAATTGTTGATTAAATTGCTATATGATAACACTTGTACTGAATCAAGTAGGTATGGAAAATTTTCGAAACAAATACGTAACTAATGTCAGTAAGCGTCAAATCGTCAGTTGGAATTGTAATAAATAATAACAATGCCATTGAAATTGAGTGTTCAAGATAAAATTGAAATTGTTCTAATTGTTGGAGATAACTACAAAACTTTTAGGGAAGCTGCCGAAATCTTTAATTACAGACACCCAGATAAAAACATACATTTTGCAACAGTAAGTAAATAATAAAAAAATTCAAGGCTTATGGAAATGTTGAGAATAGATTCAAAAAGAAACATCAAGCATGGGTTGCTACTGACGAAATTCAAAACCAAGTAATGCTCTCAGCTGTAGAAAATCCTAAATATTCGTTAAGGAAAAGGTCAGCCTTGTTTGGTGTAAGTAAAGATGTTGTTGCAAAAATATTAAAATCAAACAAATTTAAACCTTACAAACCCCAGTCCAGTCATACTCTAAAAGCAGGAGATTTTGATAGAAGGTTTGAATTTTGTGCTTGGTTCCAAGGAGAATTAGAAGATAATCATGGTATGGCAAGATGTATACTTTTTACTGACGAGGCAACGTTTACTTCGAATGGGATAGTCAGCTCACAAAATAGTCGCTGGTGGAACGACGTTAATCCACAGTTTACTGTCCGAACTCGTGATCAATATTCCTTTACCACAAATGTATGGTGTGGCATCTTTAAAAATAGACTAGTTGGACCTTTCTTCTTTCGCCAAACTATGAACGCACAACGTTACTTAGAATTTCTAAACACTTCATTGGTTGGTTTTCTTAATGAGCTGCCCAGAAACGAAAGACAACAAATATGGTACCTACATGATGGAGCAACATGCCATAGTACGAGAAATGTTCGCGAGTTTCTCTTGCATATTTTTAATGGAAGAGTAATTGGAAGATTTTTGGATGCTGCTTGGCTCCCAAGGTCTCCGGACCTGACCCCATTAGATTTTTTTTTATGGGGATACTTGAAGCAAAAAGTGTACCTTAAAAGACCATTTGAAAATGTTGATCATTTAGAAAGAACTATTAGGGAAACATGTAATGGTATAACTCCGGCTGTTATTAGAAATGTAATAAAAGAATTTTCTCGAAGAACAATTACCTGCTTAGAAAGGAACGGTGGATATGTGGAAACACATGTGCAGTGAGGAAAAAGTGAATCTGCATTTTTCCTTCTCATGCTTTAATGTGTAATGTTGCATTTTGGAAATAAATGTTTCTATTATAATTAGATATTTATTATTGATATTTTATAGAATGTTAACATCGAAATGAAAAACAGTTAAAAACAATTAGTACAAGTGTTATCATATAGCAATTTAATCAACAATTTGCATCTAGTTAAAAAAAAAAAAAACGAAAAATGACGAAATATCATAATTGAGCGTGCTTGACCGAAATTTTGTATTTGACTATATCTCTACATCACAAACAAATTTTCCTAATAAAATTTCTGCGTATCTTTCAGAATAAGGGTAGTTTACTCTTGAGGGGTTTCCAAAGAAGCGCTGTTAGCACTGTTATTGTTAACCTCAGAGTGGATCTGCTATGTTTACCGTATGTTTGGGTTCATGCAGCAACTTTTATCAAGAATAAAATTTTTTGAGAAACGTATAATAAAAAAGTTTCCAATTTGTTGCCAACTTTTACAGACACACAGTATATACATACGTAATGATATTTAAAGTAGATGAATATGACGACTTAATCTTCATAACTCTGCACTTAGTCGTTCAATTAACATGAAACTGTCTGGAACTGAACTTCTATGGACAACTACATTACAGCGGCGTGCGCTAAATGAATTACAACTTCTCTCTTACTGTGAATTAAAGATGCCATAAATCTAATATCAAAGTTTACTGTTGGTTGATATACATGCCGAATATCGATCGGAACCTCCAGGGATTGTTTTTAGTTGCAAACCGCTGCCAACAGGTGGCTCATCAATAATGCCAGCACATCCCCAACACTTACAGGCCCACGTGAAATATTTCAATTATGTAGATATTTCCAACTAAACATCCAATTTCAATCCGCATTGTAGGACAGAATTTACTACCTTTACGAGCTTCACTACTATAAACAAATCTCATGTTTTACCGCTTGTATTTCTGTTAAGTGATTTTTTCGCAAAATAAAAAATAAATATTCGTTCCCTTTCGAAACAGCTCCAAGAATTCCATTTTCACTACCGAGCCCTGTCAAGATGGAATTACCCATCAATCTCTTCAGACAGATTTTAAATATTCCGTTCAGTAGCTTCTACTTTAGAATGTTATTTCTACCCTTGCATATTTCATGAGAAGGGGTTCACCTCCATTATTTTCGAATCTGTGAAAAAAAGTGAAAATGGACCTTATTGTGCAATGAAAATAATTTAATTTGAAAATCCCACAGAAATTGATTTGTAATTAAAAATCGAAGCATATAATTATTTATTGGGGATTTCAAGAAAGTATCAAATGTAGTATAACCATTATACAGAAATTGAACTTGAAATATTTCCATAATTGGCGATATTACCAGGGTGGTCTGAAAGTTGACTTGGTTTGATATAAAAGAAAATAGTTTCAGTTTTGTAACGCACTTTACTTTTCAACATGGTCCCCTCGAAATTTAACGCACTTGCCCAACGTTTCTCCAATTTCGTTCGCAGAAATAAGTTTCTTCGATACTCTCAAGTTATCGGTTCACTTCCTGTATGCCCTCTTCATTTGGCTCAAATTTCCATTCTGCTCGGAAAGTTTTTAATTTCTGGAATAGGGTAGTCCGGGGAGCTAAATCTGATGAATACGCAGAATGCGGAAAAAGTTCAAATCGTAGTTCAATTAATTTTTGCTAAGCGACACGCCTTGTATGCAGGGACTCATCGCGGTAATCTCTGTTGTTGCCGCCTTTGATCGGCCAAAAAGAGATTCATAGTATTCTCCGGTAAAGATCTTTCCCTCTTCGAGGTAGTCAATTGGGAGAATACCCTTTGCGTTATAAAAAACTGACGCCAGCATCTTTCCAGCGGTTGGAACACGTTCCGCCTTTTTTTGCACCGGGTCGCCATGCGCAATCCATTATCTTGTCTGCTGGTTAGTTTTTGAGATATAGTGGCGTACCAAATTTCGTCCATTGTCACAAAACAACGCAAAAACTCCACTGCATTCTTGCAAATTGTCGACAGATATTCGCATGCGAATTCGTCTTTGCTATGGAGTGAGCAAACCCGGAACTCATCTTACGCAAAGCATTTGCATGTAAAATTCGTTATGCAAAATAAAGTAAACCCGCTTAGTTGAAATGCCTGTGTTTTTAGCTAACTCGCGCACTTTCACTTGTCTGTCGGCTAAAATCAAATCAAGGACTTTATCGATGATTTCCAGTGTCTTGCTTATTCTGACATGTTCAAATTCCTTTTGACAAACATTTTCATAAGAAAGACATAAGTCATCCAATGCAGGCAAAATCCTCTCATCTTTGCTGTTTTCCCTTCCAGAAACAAAATTGAATCACACCACCGACATTGCTATAAGAGAGAACAAGGATGACTGAAGAGAAAATGCCTAACATCTGTCTATTCTTGTCGGCTTCACCATTTTCAAAATGTTAGTATAGCAGCTACCGTTCTAGATACGTAGAGTTTAGTGGATTACATATGCGGATTACATTAGTGCCATCTAATTGTACCAAGTTACATATAAAATCACTCTCGTAAAATACTGTGATTTATATTTTATTATATTGTACAAGTTATATCAGGCGAAAACAGTTTATACATACAAATAATGCATTTATTTTCCAACAATGGAATACGGCTTCCATTTATATTGTAATAGAAGCATCTTGCAGAAGGTTAGACGTGATAACATATTTAAATGTATATGCAAGAGAATCAGAATTATATTAGTAGTGCTTACTACTCACAATCAGAACACTTATAAACTCCTCTATTGGTCGAATAAATAATTTTTTAGCGAAAAGCAAACTTACTTGACTTACAAGTGAACGATCATTACAGGGTCTGCCGAATTGCTGTTCAACCCGCAGTACATCATACAGCAACATATAATACAATAAATTTGTAGTACAACCCAGTTTGATATACCAAACTGTTGACAAGATAATATATCCAATATTATAACGAACCGTTAATCGCTTGCACAAATTTAAAGTCTGTTAAACTACAGAAAAGGGTCAAACTGTCTGCAGAATAATTTTACGTAAATTCCATAAATTACTTTTGAATTTCCGTTTAACTCACTGTAGATTATTTTTGAGCGATAGTATATATGAAATTATAAAACGTCTTATATTATTATTTTTGCAATTGTGCAGAATCTCATTCTGCGAGTAGCCCTAGGTAAGATCTGGCCGAATCCATATCGCAGACAGCTAGGTTATCCTCAGTAGGTATCGCGCACTCACATCACTAACTACTAGGGCTGTTAGAGTCATAGAGTCCTATGAAATAAACCTAAATACAACGGTGACGCTCCTGAAAAAGAAGCCATTTTTAAATGATAGTTTTTAGCCGATCACAAGCGCAACAATTTTCTTTTTTGAAATGGTAATTGCTGCCTCTCTACTACAAACCGTGCACGTGCTTGATATTCAAATTGTATTTTAGCAACGGTTTGCTCAATATATAGTACAACTCCTAGTTCGACTAGAGCGACCCTCGAAAAGTTCTCGTCATTTTAGTGCTTTTTTATAGTACGATTTTGTAACGACCGCACTTGTGCATGGTTTGACGAATATTTGGAAGGATGTCTTTTAACACTTTTATGGTTATGTCATTGCAGTATGCATCTTATATTGCACATATGAATCAAGGATGATCTGCGCAGTTTAGAAAGATTGTGAATTGCAAATAACGTTTTACAAAAGTCAAATTGATTCAATTAAAATTAACTTTAAAATGTGATTAAAGAGAAGTACAGGCTGTACAACTTTAGGTCCACGGGAAAGGCAATGGTTTTGGCAGCCGTAAATAATACTAGCAAATTGAGTCAAGTGTTATTTACCACTGCCAAAACCATTGCCTTTCCTGTGCACTTAAAATTTGATGCTCTTTGGTAACGCGTCACACAATAAAACCACGCATTCTTTTGAACAGGCAAACCTCAATTAAACTTGTGATTGGAGTAAAATTTGAACACTACAGTACATTAATTTGCTTAGAGAACGAAACACTTATAATGGAATACAGGTAACCCGAAAATAAAGAAAAATCAGAGATAAGAGAAAACGGGCGATTGGGCGATTTTTTCTGAATTTTCGGGTTGTCTGTATCCCTTTATTAGAAAAATACGTCTTCTCCAAATAGCGATATGAACTGAAGGAATAAATTGTTGTTTTGTCCCTTTGCTCTTTGGTTTAATTTCTCTAATAGAACGTCAGGACAAGGAGAACCGCATATAAGCCGCTGAAGAATTGCAAATGGATCAGAAACAGTAACATTCTGATATGGGTTCTTGGACCGCGCGTGCGTAAACGTCATGCCACATGGCACTAATGACGTTAACCTTCGACATTCAATATAATTAGTAATAATAATTATACTAGCTACACAGGTCGTGAACCTTGTGGAAGGCGATAGCTGTAGCTGAAATTGTTGCTCACTTCTGTAGAGGTCTCTCATCCGTATATGTAATCATTATTAATAGAGAGTATTAATAAAACAATATATGTAAATTACAATTCAAAGATGACCATAACAAACCGATTACATTTGTACATGACGTGACGATATTTAGTTCCTTCCGATTTATTTCGTGTTTATATCCCTTCGAATTATTTGTATTTGCTTGAAAAACATGGCTCTACCTCGATCATTATTCTAACTATATACACAAAACTAGTCCAAAATAAACATGCGTGCTATGGAAAATGTTGGAGAAGGTAAGTCGAAGAAATATTCGACTGACAACATTACTATTCACTAGTTTTTAACTATTCATGCAAATGAAGTTACTGCAGATTTCAGACGGAAGTCTATTTCCGGGTTATGTAGTATACAACAAAACTAAAATTAGTTCTTGAAGCCATAGCGAAGAGATCTTTTCAAAAATAGGGTGGAAATGTAGGTTTATAATTTTGCTTAAATTTCATAATTGTTTGATGATGCATTGCAGGATGTACAATACGCTAGTTAAGTTTTAAAAGTAATTTCAACGTATGCAGGTTTCATAAAGACCTATTGTTGTAAACAAAATGTTAATACCAACATTATGAAAGTTAATATGTTGGTCAATTGGATCCAAACACTGCAGAGTCATAAATGTTGCTAAGTATTTAATGTTTGTTGAAAACTGATGTTAAGATAGTCATCATAGGCAACTTTTATTCTAATCAGTTACCCAGTGGTAACTGCCAAGCTTAGTGAAGCAATAAATGCAATAGTATAGATTAACGTCTGAATGGGAATAATAAACGATAGATTTATTGGTCCGTTTTGTATTGACGGAAACCATACCACAACAAAATTTCTGAAGCTGTTGAAAGATCACATCATTCCATCAGTCCATGACACTTTCAAAACTTGCTATGAAATAGGACTTCACCGTTGTTATGTTGTTTTGTCTCGATTGATCGGTAGAATAAAATACTTTCTTTATTCAAAGCTGAAGTTTTTCACGTTCTTTATGAAAACATTAAAATATTAAATTAAAAAAAAATAAAATAAATATAGTTTCATAATAGATTGAAAAAGTTGGAAAGTTTGATTTTTCGCCACAAAAAAATAAATTATAGCTAACTGGTAGATTTATTTAATAGTTATTAGAATAGATTTGTTACGAACGTAATAGCACTGACAACGCTGCCTTTTGCTAAGTCCAAGTTTCATGCTCTTCGAATCGTAAACCTCTAACTAGTTGCCTACTATGTCACTAATGCATTGATAATTTTCAGGAACACGGTATAAGCTTGAAAGCTTTTCATACCCGCAGGAGCCTCTTTTAATGCGTAAATTGTGTGTATAAGGGACTTTGACTTTGTTACTATTACCCCACCAGCCACTGGGCAAACAAGTTGCTAAAAGTATAGGGACTACTTAATCTTTGTTTTAAAAGGGACATTTTTTATTTTAAAGAGAACAGATATAACAGAATAAGCAAACTCACATATTGATTGTACAACAGCTTCTGAACAGTAAATTTAGTCGTTTTATACGCGTATTTGTGAGTAAATACTTTTCAATTAATTTCAACAAAATATTTATTTAACTACAGCGTTCACATTTAATTGGTTCATTTTAAGACAAAATTACCCCATCGTTTACATAATCAGCTTCAATTTAAATATTACTTACGATTATACGGAAATCTTGCTTATTATTTCAATACCTGACAGTCAATCTCTAAGGGAAAGTCTTTTTGTATTAGCGTATGATTTGTATGGTACAAAATCGTATTTTACGTAGTTATTTATTTATGTTATAGATTCGAGATAAAGAAATTGGTTGATCTTTCCCTTTCTCCTTTAAGTGCCTTTCATATTTCAAGAACTGAATACAAAAATTTCTCGCTAACTCAGACGAAAGTATTGATTGGCACTCAAAGGGAATTGTAATCGTTTCGGTGAATTTGGTTTGAATATTTTTACGATTGTAGTATGAGCACATTTGAATTCTCCGGAATAAAATTGTGGGACTGCCTATATACATATTAGAAACAGCATTAGGGAATCAACGTTAAGACTATAAAATCTTTAATTGTTTGCGCCCCGATACTATTGCGTACACATACATTTTCATGCTTTACATGCGCATAAAGATATACTTAAAATAAATTTAAGAAGTTAATTGTGAAGGCTAATAATCGGCTACATCGGTCGGATTTGAGTTCTGTGCAATTTTAGTAAAATGTTTGAACCTCATAATTAAATAATAGGAAGAGAAAATGAATGGTGTATAAAATGGTTGTCGTTTGCTGCAGCTTATACCGCAGCATTCAAAAGTCAGTCCCATGATAATAGGCGCGTGTTATTAATAAAATTGACTATAGCTACATTGCGACTGGACTTCAATAATATTTAATAGTTTCTAACGAAAAAACAATAAAACCTGTCAAATTTTGCATCATGTAAAATATAAATTCAGAGCACTGAGTGTAAAAGGTAAACAGGTAGAGAAAGGTAATCTATGATTTTTTTTACAAATGTGTTCTGTTTTTACAATTGAAGATCTTTAATTTCGGTAATTATTCTTACATTTTCAAGATGACAATAGAATTTAGCCGCACAACTTGTACATAGGTAGTTGTGCCTCTTGCTACTAGATGACGTTGTGGGTATTTATCTATTACTGTAAACAAATAAATTCCAAATGTCAAACTTCTGATATGACGATTAAACAAAGTGAATTACGATGGTTGTGAGCACGACGTTCATTCACGATTCACCTTGGAGTAGCAATTGTTCAGAGATTCTTTAAGAAAGGTAAGTAATAGCGATTAATTTTATTGTAAATAAAATAAACTGAGTCGAAACAAATCCAAATTCTTAAAATAAACCAATTTTCGCATTGTAAAAGGAACAATCGGAAATTAATGTCATATTCTCTAGCGCAGTGTCGGAGGCCCACCAAGTGTAGCTCTAGTTCTCAGCGATATGGATCTGGCCTAGAACAGTTCTACATGTCAGCGATAGAAATGGGAAGGGTTGGGAAAAGGTGGAAAATTAAATTCTGCTCAGTATTATACACCTAAAATTTGTCTGACGTTTAGTTTCTTGTAGTGACGTGGAGAAAAGAATTTCAATTATCGTTCAAGAGTAACACAACTCAATAATGATAGCAAGGACTGTGGCGTAGTATGGTAAACAACACATAAGTATCGGCACCCTCCGCACCACACAATTTTAATTTATTATATAATAGTATAATAATTAGTCCGGGACGACCGTCGAAACGGCCGTCCCGGATTAATTATTATATTACTATATAATAAATTAAAATTGTGTGGTGCGGAGGGTGCCGATACTTATGTGTTGTTTAAGTAACTCAACTGGCGTGAAAAAGTAAGTGACACAATAAAGGTTAAGCAAAAGTGTTTTTCACTTATTTAAAAAGTTAATAATACTAATAATTTTGCAAGAGAACTTTGATCAATTACTGCGTTTATTCAATTTTATCAATAAGCCAAACATGAGCAGAAAAATAAAACAATTTGATATAATCTTGATAGCAAAATACACCATCTCTTGTGTAATTGATTACATTTGTTAACCTTCAACTATACAGTTAGATTGTACAACTAGCTGCCAAATAGATCTAAGGCATTCACAAGCGAGCGATTTAAGGTAAAAGTAAAAACGCTGCTATTGAACAGGTGATGTACACCCTGGATGAATACTTCAACGCAGAATTTTAATTTTAATATGTTCGTGCCGGTTCAATTGTAAAATTTTTTGTTGTTTTTCTCCCATATACAATTTTTTTGTCCACATATTTACTTATTTATTAATTTTATAATTTTCAATTTTCTGAAATATAAAAAGTGGACAAAAAAATAAATCAAACACTTCCCGAAGGAAAACCAATAATATCACATAAAGGTTTTATTAAATCTAAATACGTATTGCCAGTATTATCTGAAATGAACTGTATAGACATTTGGCAATATCAATGCCTTTTAATGGAGGTTACGACAATAAATTGTGCTTGTTTGTTTAAAACAAAACAATTTGCTAGAATGTTCATATCGCCTAATAATATAGTAGATAATAGTAATGATAACAAGAAAAAAACATAAAACGACTTAAACGGGAATTACAGAATCAATTACATCCCATATATAGATGCCACGATCATCAACCTGATTTTGTCTAGACTTTTAGTCAGTTATATTTGAGGTTTATTCTTGTTTTAACGCTTCAAATCCATTAACATTCTAATCATTTTACTTTAATTGCATCTAATTTTAATGTTTTATATTTTTTACCCGCCTGTTTGTGTTTCTTGTAAACTCTCCTGACGTTCTGGCAAAAAATGTGTGTCATACAATTCAACTTTAGTTATAATTTTGGTAAGCTTAGACATAATGCATTACGTATAACAATTACTTTATCGTAGATCCCCGATGAAGCGTTCAATTCAAATACGAAATATTGGTAATAACATTAAAAGACTGAATTGAGTGATTTGTATTATTTGCCGGATTCCCCAAATATTGCAAATTCTAAGCAAGTAGAGTTATTATGCACGGCGGTCACATTTCTACTACAACAGACAACCTTAATTATTTAGCATTACGAGACACAAAGCACAACCTACATTTTTTTTAATAGCATGTATATTTTTATGCCTTTATTGAGAGGCCGTCATTTGAACTAGATTGTACATTTTATATTAATTTTTAATATCGAAGTTTTTTAAATTCGTTTAAAATTTGAATATTTTTATTCCTGCCGTCTAAAGCGTGCTACTTGGTTTACGCAAAATATTGTCCTACACCACCAATCTTAGATAAACGAAACCCCCCAGCGCCTGAGCAGCATTACAACCATATACGCTTCCCGCAGTATTTTGGAACAACAATGAAAATAGTTATTTCGTACTCCATACACATTGATTGCTACTAGCTGTATAAAAGTACATTTTATGAATAACATTATTAAATATTTGTTTTATGTTACAATGCTTTATTAGTTTCTTAGTGTTCCATACACTTAGTAGTTGGCTGAGTTTTAAAATACAGAAACAATTTTTCAGAAGTGCCCTCCATTAGCAGCAATACACTCTCGCAGATTGTTTACAAATTTGTGCAAACAATTCAAATGGTATGTTATCACAGATATTTCTGATCCTATTTTTCATAACATCTGGAGCTATTAGTGGCTCTCTATCTAATTTTTCTTTAATGTAAACCCATAGGAAAAATCTCTAGGTGTTAAAACTGGTGACCTAACTGGCCACGAAAATGCTGCGCCTTTACCTCTCCAACGGTTTGAAAATACATGCAACGCTTATGCGTGCGGTGGGCACAGACGGAGATCCGTCTTGGTGGAAAACCAGTTGTGTTCGTGTTTCAAAGTTTACATTTTCCAGTAATAGTGATAAAATATTTCTTAGAAAAATATCTGTCGTTGCCAAAGCAGCACAATAGTTCGGTTACATCTTCGTGGAAAATCTCTTTCGATCAATTCTTGCAACAGCGTCAAACATTCATGGTAACGATGTTTCTTTAAAATGCAAACTACTGTTGATCGAGTTAGTCCAGAATCTTCAGCCAATTTCCTTGTGGATACATGAGGAGTATTCCCAATAGCAGCTACTACATTTATTTGTTTGTTGTCATTAGCAATACGATTAACACGAATTCGTTAACTAGCTTGTAGTTTTCCCTTCTCGAGCTGTAGCAACCAAGCCTGCTATTGTTGTTGAATTTGGAATAGTGCGATTGGTATATCGCTCTGCATAGAGCAAGGAAACTTGGTGATAGTTTTGGTGAGATATTTATAAAGGTATACTATGAAATACAAATCCCAAGACTAAAATTATGTCAACTATCTCAGATGGGCTATTCACCAGCATTGCAAATACATAACCTGAAATAAATATCATTGATCAGTGATAAAATGTAGTGTTTTCTATAGCTTTTATATGTTCAATAACAGAGTACCATGCCTCATCTAATCGCCTTGTTGACGATGACAATTTAATTTAATTTTGTATCTAAGCATGCAATTTAATAATTTTCCTATATTATTTTTTTCATCTTTGACGTAAACGTATTATGCTAGCACTGAAAAGTACTAATTTAAATTCTAAACGAAAGCAATAAACTAACAATACACAAGTTAACGGACGGAATTTAATCGTTCGTTAAAAAAATTAATTTGAGGTTCGAACAGACAGAAAGTTAGAAAATGTATTTGAGTACAACTAACAGAGTATTATTTCTGTTCCCTTATATAGGTGTAAAGAATGCTTACTTTAGATATTGTTGTTGTCTTTTGCAAGACGCTTCTATTGTTTGCAGAGATAATGGAAGACGTATATCATTAATGCAAAATAAATGCAAGGCGTGAATCGTTTGCAGTTATTACTTATCAGCGGATACAACTCACAGACGAAGCTAAACAACATTCAAACCTATTTAACGATTGGTAGCAAATTTGCCCCAGTGCTACTTGTGTACGGGTCCATTTCTGGTACATAGAGTTCAATTGGTATATAACATTGCAACCACGCCCATTTTTAAAAATTTACGAAGCCGGTAAAAGACATCATTCGCTTGCTTAACAATTTTGAATATTGGAGGGATATTTAAAAATTATCGATTTTTATTTTTTATTCAGAAATATTACAGTTTATGCTAAGAAGATATATATAAGATATAAGAATACGTAGATTTTAATGAGCGCAAAGTATTCTTATCAGTTAACCAGGTATGTGTTAAACATGTAGGTATCAGCACATTCCACACAACACAAAATATTTAATAAATTCAGGAATTTTGGAAATTCGTTGTCGAAATTCGCCGTACGACCGAATTAATTTCGTACAACTTCGCCTGAGTTGAATAACAGGACTGCGGTGTTACGTAGGAATGAAATATCTTATGTGGTGTGGGATGTGTCAATACCTTAGTGATTGCCAAACTATCCCACAGTCATTGCTAGCATTATTTATTATAGATGTGTTAATTGTAAATTTACCAGTTTACCAATAAATTTAAGAGTGACACTATGGCAAATACTTTCCTAATGCAGCCTAAGAAAGCGGACTGATGGAACATAAAGGTCATGGTTTATCAGTTGGTTTTAGTATAAGATATAAAACGCGGCAAAAAATAGTTCATGAAATTATATACATATATACAGCTATGATAATAATTCTTTTCTAAGTCGCCAAATAAAAATATCAATAAATACTCGAGAATATCGGCATTACACACCATTGTTCTAAGAGTATTCTCGGTATAGGCACGCATTTATTTTCTGGCTTGTATTACCACCACGCCATTTGTTTGACATCACCCCAAACGTAAGAATTTGTAAAGAATTAATCGGGCGTGATAGCCATGAAAATGGTTCATTACACCGTATTCAATTAGGTACAAAATTGTCATGATGGTCGTAAGTCACTATGTACACGATAATTACCACACATTAAACCTAATATCTGGAAACACACCCCAGAGCATTTTTAAAATTATATGTATAAAGAACATTATTAAAATTATAAATCAAACAAATTGCAGACACTGTCAATAGTTTGTAAGCTGTTATTCTTCACATTCGTGTAAGTGAAGAAAATAGAAATACTGTTGAAAACTAAGAGATATTTACATACACGGGCCATCAAGTGTCGACACCGAGTGTTGGGACTCTACTGTATAGAAAGTGAGCTGTGGAAAGAGCTGATATTGAATTTAATGGAAGCATTCAATGCTGTATAGTAATACAATAGGTTGCTCCATTTAAAAAATCAAATCAGTACCGTGTGCAACAAAGACTAAACATTCTGTATACTTGAATATAATTTTATATTGTGTAGTACTTACCTTCAAATTCTTTCTATTTGAAAAGTTTTTCTCTAAACTAACGAAGTAATTGTCTTCTACCCACGCATTTGATGACCACTGGACGTAGGATGAACAGAAAATGGTGGGAAACCTTCAGGTAGGACGATTTTGATTCATTCTATCTTTAACAGATTCGTGTGGCGTAACAAATGGTCGTGCAACTTTTCCAAGACGAGTTGTCAACCAAGAATGAATCATAGAACAGCTCCACTTAAAGCTTATCTGCCATTTTTTATCCGGCCAGTATACGAGGATTGTATGAGAAGTACCGGTGTTTGGAAACAGTTGACGCTTTGCGTCAAAAACCATATTATCCACTGTATTATTCTTTAGTGGATTTCTATCAAAATTTCGACAGATTCATACAGTAGTGTTGTTTTGAGAACTGTTGAAAGTGAGCAATGTATATATGCAATATGTATTTGCGGAATCATGGAGCACGTAAGTGATTCAATTTCAAAGGATCTTTGAAGAAGAGCGGCTAGGTCATCCAATTGAAGTGACTACGAACTATGTGAGGATGTGATACCCGACTAAGCTTCATGATATCATATTAACAGATCACCAGATGAAGATTAGAAAAATTGCTAACATGGTAAACATATCAATTGAATGTGTGCAAAACATTCTTCACAAAAAAATTGAGTATGAGAAAGCTATCCACGAGCTAGGTGATGCAAATGCAAAACAATTGCGTTGTCTTTCTTAACATAGATATTTATCATATCATCCTCGTACTTGCTAGTATATACTTCATAATATATTTTTCTCTTATGAAGCAGGTATATAATTTTGCTACTTCATATTGATTACTGGAGATTTTTATTATTTTAGGGTCAATTTGCATTTATATAAAACATTGCGTTCTTGTTGAATAGCAATGAACAAGCTCTCGAATTGTATTTTATAATTAGGAATTCGTTAACAGTTCAAAATAATTCATGCTTTACCAAACAATACAGTATGGCAAAGATTTCACTATTAATTAAAGATTGAATTAATTTCTGTATTTACTAGTAAGAAATACTCCTAGTTGTTTCAGTTGGTATAAAACTTGAATTTCTGTGATCCAAATTAAGTAGTTAAGTTAAATTAGTGAAGTGGCGACGTTCTTCATACTTAGTAACATGTAGCACTAGCCGACACGATTTTTATAACTGACTTAACAATCTACAATGTTAGTACTTTGCATTGTTTTAATCTAGAAATTGTATTATAACATAGGCTATCACGTCACATTTTCAAAATGATATTCTTATCTGTTTCCACTAAGATTAACGTGCAAGAGGCTATAAAAATTCTCCGGACAGTTTTTGTTATGTTTGTGGACTGTTACAAAATTACAAAAAAAGCCTTTAAGTGAATTAATTCAAAGATGTTATGAACAATATTTTGGCTTCAAAACTAAAAATCAAGACAAAACATGGGTACCACATTTATGTTGTATTTCGTATTATATCAAATTAACTCAGTGGAACAAAAACAAGAATTCCTGCCAGGACCGATGATTTGGCGCGAACCAACAAATCATGTCACGGACTGTTACTTCTGTCTTGTAAAAATTGAAGGGTTTTCAAAAAGAAATAAACGCAAAGTAACGTATGAAACATTCCAACCATAAGCAAATCGTTAAAAAGAACTGATTGTGAGCTTCCAACTCCAATGCATTCAAATTCGCGAAGGAATATTTATTGGTCCACAAATTAAGAAGCTGCTCAAAGATGAAAATTTTGAACGTACCATGAATGATTTAGAGCAGGCACCATTGCACTTCTTTTAAAAATGAGTGCAAACATTTTCTGGGAAATCAAAAGAGTGAAACCTACGAAGATAGATATCATGGCTAATTTGATAGAAAACTAAAAATTTAGGGTGCCGAATGTCGCGCAGTTCGTTTTTTTTTTGCATTCACATTTGAATTTCTTCCATGCTAACTTAGGAAAGATAAGTGATGAACAGGTGGAAACATTCCATCAAGACATTGCAGAAATAGAGAAGCGATATCAGGGTAGGTGGCATCCCACCATGATAGGAGATTTTTGTTGGTTTCTCATTAAAGAAGGCAACAGCCAACATAAAAGGAAAAATAGCTCCGTTTATGCAAAACATTGATATGTCAGCAACTTTCCTTTGTGTACAGTTAAGTGTTTTTGTATTCTTGATACTAATTAGACATTCTGATATTTGTTATGTCGAGATTCTTGTACTTATCTATTTTTTTATAACTTCTGCTTAACAAAATTTGTAAACACAATTATCATTTATCTACTAGCGGAGTATGATTATAACTCTAAAACTAGATGTGATGGAAAGATTTGGTTTTTGCCTTCAGTTAAAGACTTTAAGAACTGTACACCTGTTTTTACAACAGTTATTCAAAAAAAAATAAAATTATCGGCTAGTGTAATTGACAAAAAAAAATAATTGAAAAACCTATTGCCCAAAAAACAATCGAATTTTCATGTCGTGCATATGTTTGTTTAAGTAGTACATATACTACTTACAGATTTTCTACAATTTCAAAAGGTGTGTTTTAGCCTGCAGTGGCGGCCCAACGGGGTGTGTAAGCTTTTTTAAAGCTTGTCATAACCTCAAGAATCTGTAGTATGCAAAATTTAATATATGAAAGGATTCAATAAATTCGATTCTAAAACGAATTGTAAAAGAAAATCGATTTGATTAACAAACCAGCAAATTGTGATATGTTGCCTACAACGATTATCATGAATTTAACTATACCTTTTTAAAATTATTATGAATTAATTAATTCATATATTATCAATATTAGTTAAATTAATATGATCAATATTAATATTAACAACGGCCAGAGAATTATACGCTTACATGAAAAAGAATGGAAATCTGTTAAACAACGAAAAAGACCGACTTAGCAACTCGGCTTCGTTGGATTTATTGTTGTAAAACGGATACATGTTTATGGTTTTGTTTTCTTTTAGTTTCGTATATTTCGCATATTTTATGGTACGTAGGCGTTATTGTAAACGATCTTTAGAATAAGGTTAGATCAAAACGTATTAAAATTAAATTTCTTTTCTCACATCATTGGATGGTCTACAATGAGAATCCACAAATTCCCAAAACAATTGTTTCCGAATTAATCAAATAATTTGTGCGGTGAGGTGTGTGCCAATACTTTAGTATTTGTCATAATTTCGCCAACATTAATCAACAAACAATTGGAATACTAAGTATGGTTCTACAATATTCTAGTTTTGCCTTCTTATCTTTGCAAAAAATATTCGAGAAAAGCAAATGTTCATCACAACACAAAACATAATCTTTGAAGCCAAGCCCTCTGTAAACATCCTACTTGTCCTAACAAAAACAAACCAACAAGGAACAGAAGACAAACACGAAGCCTTTCATGTATTATACTACTTTCAGTTCTCAAATATTTTCAAGACAAAGTATCTAATGTTAGGCTGTGCCGGTGGAAACGTAGAGCCCTCCATAGAATTCGCTTTTTTACATCAGTATTCTTCATTACGATAAAACATAACGCGCCATGCCGCAACTGTGTGCGAAAATACGGATAGAGAGGAGGATCTAACGTAAGCGGGTACACAAAATTTAGCAAAGCGCTACTTAGGCATTAACTATGTTTAAAGAAGCTTTAACGATATATCTTAAAACTCTATACAAAGTAATGTGCAGAATATTTATGTATAATCGTAAAACGTTACGGAATTAATTTAAATCGATCAGTACCTACTAATTATGGGAAAAGCGTATCAGTTACTGGCTGAACATTTGCTCGCGGTCAATTTACTAAAGCTATTTGTGGTAAATATTTGGCGTCGCAATGAATAAAATACATGTTATGTACACACATATTTAGAAATTAGTAAACACTGCAATTCAATCAATTATTTATTAGTAGAGCTGGCATTACTCTTACTTATAACAGCGTCGCCGGCCATAATTTTAAGGGGGTTTGTCGGTTATGTCCGTGACCACGTCAGTCAATGACCGTGAATACATAGATGCGAGTTGTGTGCGCGTTTTTAAACGTATTGAGTCATACATATACATAAATAAAGATATGTCGAACGTGCGAAACGTAGAATGTTACCATTTGCCGAAACAATTAATAAATTTATTGGTAAATATCCGGATTTACGATATGATACAAACATTTTTTATAAAGTTTGTGAAAAGAATTTGATCTACCGGCAAGAACGTGATTGCGAAGTGCATGTAGTGCAAGTCAACAACACATAAATAAAAAAAACGACGTGACACTGACAACAGTATTTCTGTTTGTCTTATTGTTCGTGCTAATTGCTTGCGATCTGCCATTCCACTCGCTCGCTAAACTAGAATTTAGACACTTTTGGAGTAAATACAATCCCGATTGGCAGTTACCAACTCGAGCAACCTTACGGAAGTATATATCATCTGTACGCGAGGATGTGGAAAAAAGAATCAAATCAGCATTAAAAACTAAACTGCTTTGGTTGCACATTACCTTTATCAGTTTAAGTTACCGTAATAAAGGACCAGAACTTTATTTCATTTAAAATGATCTTTCAACAGGCAGTGTAATGTTTAAAAGAGAATTAGCCGTTTCCTTCCAGCTTCCAGTAGCCCGAAGCGATTTTTGATTTTGGAGTCAGGCGTAAAATGAGGAGCTATCACCTGTGTCTCTGCGACAAAATTGTAAGGCATTGAAACTGACATAAATGTCAAAGCGATACTAACGAATACGTTTTTGGTTACTCTTAACGAGCGGTATTTGGAACAGTGTTTCCAAGACATATAAGCATATGATCAAGGTAGGTTAACAACCGCAATTGCATCGGCAGGTGGATCCGCGATAAAATTAAAAACCGTTACATTTCCAGGAGTAAATTTCGTATGTTCGGGACGAACTGCGAGCTGAATGAATAGGATACCTTCTTTTTTCTGAAATTAGCATTTGAATTTACACGTGGGTGCAAAGTATAAATTATACATTTTTATGTGTAAATAAAATAAAATATGTATATGGATAATACCTAGTGTGCCTGCGATTTGTAAATAAGTGGGTTGTGTATACATTTCATGTAATAATAATGTTCAATATTGGATTATCGCAATTAAAATATCTCAATTATTTTAATTCATACTTACGATGGAACTCGTATAAAATTCATTCCTGTTTAGTTTTAGTACTAGTATCATCTAATTATTATATTTAGTGATAGTGGAAGTATTATTTTGTCCGGCACACATCCTGACATGCCGAGTAGAGCGGCAAGTAATATAGTAATATGATTAAATCTATTGTTTACATTAAACATTCTTTTCAACAAAACTAAACGGTGATGGAGTACGATCATTGTCACGCATAGGCTCTTAGTGTCAATCTGGGTTTATCGAGGACAGTCTAAACGAATAATTCCGAGAGTCCATACTATATATACATCAGATATGCACGGTGAGTAAACAGAATGATTGTAAAATAAATTGGAACAATATGATAAATATAGAGGATATATTAGATAAACCAGCGATTCCCAAACTTAATTAGCCAGAGGCGAACTTACAGATTTAGTATTTTGTCCCGGAGCGCTTGTCAAAGTATAATAATTCTTATGATGTATCTCATAATGTGAGATTCAACCATCGATTTTTGAGCGATATTGCAACTACAACTGAAAATACGGCTTCGCATAAATAGGTTGTCGCAAAGGGAATGAGTATTCTTACATCTTTTAAACTTAGAATTGGATATTCATTTTTGATTGATATCCAAAACTGCACTAAATCGAAAGATCAAATTGCATTTTCAAGCTGTCGCCGCAGCGGAGTTCAATTAAACTCTTGCAAAGTAAATTCTGATAGAGCTTGAGCAGAGAAAGGATCTTGGATCCACGAAAATTTCTCAACACTTCTTCCTCAAAGTATTTTGCAAACCACTCAGTGAGCTTTGAGCGAAGGAAACATATATGGATGGAGGTAATTTAATTAAAGATACTCTAATAATAATTTGTCCAAATATTTGCAAACAACTCTATGATTCCGACCATTCCCTGGCATCACGATCTGTAAGGACCGCCAAGATCGACCAACAGCTAAATTAGCAAGAGAATGGATAATGTTAGATTACCACCTAACTACCATGTACTGACGAGCGTTTCGATGTGTAACAACTCATCAGTGCATATTTGTGGAAGGTGGTAGTCAAATGACCAATACTCGTATAAATACGGGTGACATAGAAACACATATGAATGAAAGAATCTAATTACAGATACTCTAATCACATAATTTGTCGAAATATTTATACATATCTCTACGATTGATGTTGGGGTTCCTAGCATCCCGATCTATGAGGGCTGCAAGGATCTGCTTAATTAGGTGGAGTGTGGTAGTGGTAGTCGATTGAGTAATAATAATGATAATAAATTGCTTTTGACACTGTTATCGATACTTTTCCCTACTGCGGATATCGAAAATGAAGCAGATTTATAGCTTTAATTGATAATTTAGCAAAATCAAAATAAGGATATAAAGCTTATAAATGTTCATTAAATTAGCGGAAACCCCTTATTTTCCGAAATAACCAAAATATGCTTATACGAGCGTCGTTAAATAAATCCTTACAAAAAGATAGAAAATCAAAGTATTTTCTGTAAATTTTTATTTATTTTTCAACATAAACTCACCTTAACTTTATGTACTTTTCCAAGCGTTTCTCTAGCTGTTTTAAGCTCTCCAAAAAATAGGATTTCGGAAGGTCCTCAAAGTAGACATCTGTTTGGGCGATGACTTCCTCATTCGACGTGAACCATTATCCGCCGAGCAATTTTTTCAAATTTGGAAGTAAAAAGAAATCACTGGGGCCAAATCCGGTAAATGCAGTGGATGTGAATTCGAACTTTAATCCCATATTTTTCCCAATTTCCCCATTCTATCGAAACTGCGCGGGTGAGCACCGTACATTGTCTTGATAGAAGAGGTTCCTTTTGTTTTTTAAATGGGACGTTTTTTCTCGACTTCTTCGCTCAACCGGTCCAATAACGAGGTGTAATACTTTTCAGCCATTGTTTGTCCTTTTTCTAAGTAATCGGTGAAGATGATTCTGCGTGCATCCCAAAAACCGGGACCATCACCTTGCCGGCTGATTTCACCGTCTTCGCCTTCTTCGGAGTGTTTTGACTGGTCCTTTGTCTCCCGAGTGTAATAGTGTATCTATGTTTCGTCCATAGTTATGTATCAACGGAGAAACTCGCCAGGATTGCGACAGAGAAGCATAAAAACAGCCTCAGAGTCGACCACATTGCATTTATTCTCCACTGAAAGCAAACGCTGCACCCATCTTACCGAGATTTTTTTCACATCCAATTGTTCGTGTAAAATTGAAAATATTGTGCCTTGCGATATGCCTCTGACCTCAATTATTTCGCGCACTTTGATTCGTCGATCATTTAAAAAAATATCGGATTTTGTCATTTCGGGGATAGTCACTTCCACTGAACCTCCAGAATGATATTCATCTTTTGCGAATATACAGTCACGTTTAAACTCATTTACCTAATTGTAATCAGTTGCTAACGCAGCAGCAGATGTTCCATGAACTCCATCCAACTCAGCTTCGATCTGACCCTTTTAAAATATAAATGTCTAATCACCGCTCAAAACTCACTTTTTTCCATTATTCTACATAAATAAAAAATCTTTGCTTAAATCGACAATAAAAATAAAACCGCGTGATGGATATAACTGAGACCTTGACAGCTGTCTAGTGACTAATGATCCTTACTAAAAACAAGCCATTTTTGATTTATTTGCCATTTTCTAAGAACTTCTCGTAGTAGAGACAACCAAAGACAAATAAATAAACCGGAAATTTATTTTTCAAAGTTTCGATTTTTATATGTATTTTAAAATTAATCGTAACATCTCGTCGGCATGATCGAAACCTACATACATATCAAAGTTTCTAGAATGCATTAACGATGTGGGATATACGTATTTTTCTTTATCTGGACGGCGTATGTCAACTTCTAGAAAAGCTTGCGCGAACTTAACTCAAAATTTCAGGTATTACTCAAAAATATAACAGGGGTGTCAGTAATCTATATTTTAGAATGCTACAATTAATACTTTTCCAAATACGAATAGTTACGGTTTCCAGTTGGTGCCCTGTTAAACTTCTGTTATTCAACATCTACATATCATATGAACGAAATCCTTATATTCAGGTTGAATTAAAAAAAGTATGGCAGGGTTTTTGGACATTATAATACTTAGTTGCGTTGATTAAAATGTCTTTCGAAACAAAATATGTCATAAAAACAATAAAATTTTAATTTTAGTAGTGGGATAACTTGTATCTTTAGGGAATGCTATGCCATTCTTATGATTCAGCGCAGTAGTATTCTTTAAATTCCACGTTTAGGTGATTTTTGCCTTGATCCATTTCATAATTTACTTTGCAGAGCGAAGGATGTCGAAAACACTTTTAATTTAACCAGTCACTCCAAACGAATAAAAGTCATTTAGTAAATTAAAGCTTCTGTGTACGAAAGATATCGCAACCCGTAAGATTCTTTTAATAGCTGCATATTTTATTTATATTTTGATTTTGATGTGTTGAAGCTACAAAAAATTAATATCTTGCTAGCTTATATATGTATATATATAATTTCAATTGATATTGAATATTAAACGCTTGTTTTGCTCTATATAGCTGAGATTTGCTTGCACTTACAACGTGGTACATTTTCAGTTTATAAGTTGCCCCCTCAAAAGTGTCTTCGTTACCGTCTGTGATACAAAGAAGTAGAAAAGTGTCCTACGTCAACATATTGAAAAGCTTACATGGTTACAAGCTTTGTTAAACGCCATATTTGCCATTTATAATAAACGTAAGTACTGACAGCGATAGCAACTTAAATGATACGTGCACTTCCGCTGACTTGGACTTGGACTTGGAATTGTAAATGTGCACAATAGTGATAAATCTAACACTATTTCAAACTTTAAGGTAATTTAAAATTTAACTTTATTTAGTTTTCTATTATTTTATCTGTCGAAACCTAATCTAATTCATTTATTTATTTTCGAACTTTGTATACATTTTTATTTTCTTATTTTTTGTTATATACGAAAAAGAATGTACCGAGACTATGCACTTATGTTTAAAACTGAATCTCCGATGCGAATACAGCAGCTACTTGTCTAGGAATGAAATTCTTCCTTCCATTGTTATATATAGTACTAGATGATAATTCAAACTCTAATTTATCAAATTCTCTCCTCTTCAGTGCGCGACACTAATTGTAAATTAAATAGTTACTACATACAATAATTGTATATCCTAATACAAAGGTAATTCCATATACAGAGCATACGATCTCATATTTCTTGGGCGACCCCCATGTCTACGTATTTCTTGAAGGACCCTGCTATATACAGCGTTGAAGTTGCCTTTTGGCGGTCGCTATCGGGCTAGTTTTCATATTTTGGCAATTGCAGCCTCTTAAAGAAAACAGGAAAATCTTATTTATACTTGAAATTATTCTATGAATATGAAGAAGATATCATTTTTATTTTATAAAAATCTTTAATTCATCGTGGAAGTGAGGTTTCTACTGTAGTTAAGTTTACTTGCGCTTCTTATCAGAGAAACAAAACAACAGACAGCATATTAGTGTACTGTACTACACGTTTGCGTGTGACCATTTTTGATTTCTATAGAATGCGTTTGACCATATTCACGTCTATTTGATTCCATTCGGCTGCACCCGGCTATACCCGATTCTATTCGGTATTGGATTTTATTCGGTTCCGTTTATTTGGATCGATTTTGTTTGGTTTCGTTCGGTTATATTCGATTTTGTTCGGTTCCGTTCGGCTATATACGGTTCTAATCGGCTAGATTTCGCTATATTCGATTTTCCTCACCACCCTTTGCCGTATTCGGTTCTATTTGGGTGTATTCACTACTGTTCTGTTCCATTCAACTATATTCGCTGCGTTCGGGTATATTCGATTATGGCCGAATCTACTCGGATGTATTCAGTTACGCCCGGTTCCATTCGCTACGCTCAGCTATACTCGATTATATCCAATTCCATTAGCCCATAAACGGTTATGTTTGGCTATTCGGCGCTTTGGTTTCCTTCACTTATATTCGGTTTTGTTCGCCTTCAAATCTGTATGTGGTAGTACCTACTTGGACGACCGATGATATGAATTACTATGTTAGCCTAGAACCTTTTGTGTGTCAACCCTAATTCGCTGGTAACGCCGCATGTGAATTGGTGTGCGTGCCGAATCTGGTTGTGATAGTTTTTAGACAACCGACAGTAAGAATTATTTGATGAAAAGATCAATTGCATGACAAGAGTATTTCGTTGGTAGAACTACATGTGAATTGATGTTATATGTACTGAATCTGGATGCCGTAGTTCTTAGACGACCGAGGAAATGAATTAGTTTGAGTAAGAGTGGTAAGTAAGCTACCCTTAGAATCCATCGTGTGTCAACTATAATTCGCTAGTAGAACCGCGTGTAAATTGGTGTTGTTTATGCCGAACTTAGATGTGATAGTTCTTACCCACGACCGACGATAAAATTATTTTATACCTAAACTACATCTGCGACGCTTTGCATGTGAATCGTATTTCTCTGGTAGAACTGCATGTGAATTGGTGTTGTGTCTGCCGAGTCTGGACCCTGTATAACCGGTAAGGACATAAGCCTTATTTGCGGGAATCAGATTTGAGCGCGCAGAATGCGATCCGCCATTAAAAATCAGCATTTATTGTCAACATCATATTAGTTTACATTTGGAAGTAAATTGCAATTTGGTGGTTATTATAGCATATATATTAGCAGTTTATTTCATAATATACTAATTCAACTGTAAGTGTTAAGTGTTGTATAGAGCATCGCATATTTAGCTGTATTAATAATGACAGCAAGAGCTGTGAGGTAGTATGGCAAACAACACAAACATATCGGCACGCTCCGTACCACACAAGTTTAATTAATTAATCCGGGTCGGCCGTTTCGTAGATCATTTTCAACCGTTGACCGAATAGGGCTTAATTTATTAAATTGTGTGGTGCGGGGTGTGCCGATACTTTTGTGTTGTTTGATTGTACTGTGTATTATGGACAAGAATACTAAAAAGTAGCAACCGGGGGCCCACTGGTGTGCCGCATCAATTTGCCAGGAGCAATTAATAGTACAGCTTCTTTAAATTCCATAAAATGTAAAATGCATTTGTATATGTATACTGATATGTGATTAAGAAATCTCTTGACAAAAATACTTGCTCTGAATTTGAACAACTATATACAGCAAATCTATTACAAAACCTATTTCATAAGTCAGAAAACGAACAAAATGCGATTTAAGGTAGAAACTATTCGATTAATGCCAAAAACCACGAAATGTCGAAGCACAATTAGCTCCATTACCTAAATGAATAGCTAATTGAAATTTGCGGTTTCTACTTCGTATCCCACCCGAAAACCAAGATCAACTATAACAAAATGCGTGAGTGTTAACAAAAGAAATGAAAGTGAGTAATCATTCTATACGTTTAAAAGGGATAAACAACCAATATAATATAACAAAAATGAGTGGTTTTAAAAAGTAACAAATTAGTTATTAGTTTTACGCCAAAAAGAAAATATTTCGATTGATTCAAGATTTTGTCATACGAAAACTCCATAAAAAATGCTGCGCCATTGAAATTGTTTTCACTGGCGTACTTACCACGTTGTGCAAACAAAGTAATTGAAATACTTACGTAAAAGTACGCATTGAATTTGTAAAAGGAAATATTAGTAAGTCAAAGTAATTTATTTTATTTTAAATATAGTAGATATAAAAATATTTTATTAATATCTGCTTTAAATCTGGTGGAATTTTGACACAAACCTCAAAAATGCTAAAATAAAGCTTTCAAGAATAACAGACAAAAGAAATAAAAAATATAATGAAGAACATAAATAGAACGCCAATGTGGGTGTAGAGAAGTCAGTATTTATGTCCTTATGGAAAGCTTGATGCAATTTATTAATTTATATTTATAGCTAATATAATTTTCTGGGGCTCGGAAGATTGTGCCTTTACGGATACAAATCTTTTATTCTGAAGTCTGTCACTAAAAAACTGCTTTTTAATAAAAATATGCCCTACAAACAACTTACAACAATATTTGGTGTAATAAGTTAGCAATTCGAAACCGTATAAACGCATGTGTATTAGGTACTTTTATATTTAATCTAGATACCAAACGTCACATCTGCCTAACGCACGCTTCCGGAGAAATAATTTCTGTAAATGTCGTCTTTTCCAAAGAAACCTGAATAACTAAACCCCCGATTATAATATTTTGCCCCACAATTTAACGAGGGTTCCAAAAATGAAATAATATATTATAGCATGTTCCATAAAAAAAATACAAATTTGGGTGACTACTCCATGTAGGTTTCGATATCATTCTAAATCATACCCACAATCATAACAAGAAAAAAAGTGCTCTGAAAAATTTCCAGTGACAAAGCTTTTCAAGCTCGTGGAGATGTGCTAGCCGTATATATGTTGGACAAAACAATTTTGTAAACCTGTTGATATTTGGCAACACGACGACACTTTTGTATCCAGTAATTTGTAACAGCAGCATTTAGTAAAGAAATTGCCAATAAATAAAGCTTCGATGGAATTCTATGCATTACAAATAAAGCGTTATCAGTAGACAAATTTTACGTACATTATTATGTCAAAGCAAATCATTGCTGTCAGTTGTTAATAGCTCATCAAAATTATTGCAATATTTTGCACGAATTCTTAAGCTAACTTTGCATTACGTTCTGTGAATGTCACTAAGTCCTATGGATTTAACGACTAAAAAGGAAAGCCAATTTTGTTAATACTATCTGTCGTCCCAAGTCATGAACATGAAATAAGAAGTCAACACCTAAACAATCAATTATCTAAATCTTTCTCAGATTTATATGTTTAATAGTGTTTCCTTCAGAAAACATTGTCAACAAATTAGAATTGAGAGTGTAAATGGAAAGAATTCTAGAAGATGCAAGGAAAATTGAAAATGGGAGCCGAAATGTTGGTAGACTAAATATGTTAAAGAGAAAGGACAGGCAAGTGCCACCTAGTGGTCAATTCCAGAAATGTTTAGGGTTCCCCTCGTATAATATATTACATATTTCCATACTTATGAGTTAGTTGTAGTAATTTTTGTAAGTGATTGATAATTATGATGATTGATAAATTTATCATGATAAATTTCAGAAGTGGTTAAGCTGGCGGTGTGTAAAACAATTTGTATGGATGGAACATGGAACTAATAGGAAAGATTTAGATATGAGTGTGTGGTGATAAAAAATAATAAAAATGGAGGGTTCCCAGGGGTAGTACAGAGAAAGTCTTTTTTTAGGTTCTTTAAAAGAGAGAGTTGGTCAAAAGTTTTTAAGCCCACGGTATTTCATGTCTGATGATGACGTGAAATATAATAGAGCATGGGTTAAGACAATGGAAAGCAAACCTAGAAGACTACGATGCACATGGCATGTAATGAGAAATTGGAATATTCAAGGCAGATCGAAAACCAAGAAAGAAGAATTCATGAAACCGTTGAAATCAGACACGAAGCAAATGCTAAATGTAACAAAAATATAAAATTCTATTAAATTGATTGAAGATTATAAAAAAAAAAATGGACAGAACAAATCGATTTTTTGAATTGCGTAGAAAAGTAACATTTTATAAACAACTATATTATATATCGATCTAATAAAAATTGTATATTTTAGGTATTACTCTCAGAGTGAAGAAAAAATAGGTAAACAGTCACAGAGTTTCAGAATTAATGCAAAAATTAATTCAAACATAGCATTGGAAAGCTTGAATAATTTATTAAAATCAAATCAAATTAAGGAAAGATCTAATATTACCGTGGAAAAACTATTGGACAATATAGAAGTCCCGCCCCGATCAATTACTTTTCGCTCAGATAGTCTCGCCTTTAGCATGGTTTACATGTTGAGTTACCATGCTAGCTGTGGCCTACCATATTTCCTTCTCCTGAAAATCCCCCCGGGGATCATTCGTTTCCCGCTCAGTTAACTGTGATCTACCACCTTTCCCTCTCCCGAGGAAGTCCCGCCCTGATCAATTACTTTTCGCTCAGTTAGTTTCGTCTTTAGCGTGGTTTACACGTTGAGTTACCGTGCTAGCTGTGGCCTACCATATTTCCTTCTCCTGAAAAACCCCCGCGGGATCATTCGTTACCCGCACAGTTAGTTTCGCCTCTGGCGTGATTTACACATTGAGTTGCCGAGCTAACTGTGATCTACCTGTCCTGAGGAAGTCCCGCCGTGATCAATTACTTGTCGCTTAGTTGGTTTCGTCTTTAGCGTGGTTTACACGTTGAGTTACCATGCTAACTGTGGTCTACCACCTTTTCTTCTCCTGAAGAAGTGCCGCCCTGATCAATTACTTTTCGCTTAGTTAGTTTCGTCTTTAGCGTGGTTTATACGTTGAGTTACCGTGCTAGCTGTGGCCTACCATATTTCCTTCTCCTGAAAAACCCCCGCGGGATCATTCGTTACCCGCACAGTTAGTTTCGCCTCTGGCGTGATTTATACGTTGAGTTGCCGAGCTAACTGTGATCTCTCACCTTTCTCTCTCATGAGGAAGTCCCGGCGTGATCAATTACTTTTCGCTCAGTTAGTTTCGCCTTTAGCATGGTTTCCACGTTGAGTTACCATGCTAACTGTGGTCTACCACCTTTTCTTCTCCTGAAGAAGCGTCGCCGTGATCCGTTGCTTCCCGCTCAGTTAATTTCGCCTCTGGAGTTATTTACACGAGTTGCCGAGCTAACTGTGGTCTACCACCTTTCCCTCTCATGAGGAAACCTCCCCGTGATCAATTACTTTTCGCTCAGTTAGTTTTGTCTTTAGCGCAGTTTACACGTTTAGTTACCGTGTTAACTGTGGCCTAACACCTTTCCTTCTCCCGAAGAAACCCCGCCGTGATCAACTGCTTCTCGTTCAATTGGTTTCGCCTCTGACGTGTGACTAAATTAAAGGTTTCATTACAGTCTGCACACATAGTCAAATCCTTTAATTAAAATTCAGAATTTAGGATTTTTACGTGCGCGATAATGTATGATGCCACCCCTCATATGTATAGGTTTTTTTGTAGCACACTGTTGGTATCACTATGGTAGGCTCCTGGCACACGATGGGCATATTCGCCGGGCTAAAGAAATGACGCGAGGATGCTGTAATACTTGATGCTTTGCACACGCAAACCAATACCCACGTACGCAAAGCATCAGTATGCTTTTGAAAGTTGCATCCTACTTGGAATTGTTAGATAATCATTTGCATGAGTTATTAGGATATGGTCCACTTGGATTGCGTAATGTGATGTGGTATCAGCACGATGGTGCGTCACCACATTCTACAAAGGTTGTAGAATGGCTAGACGCGGCTCAGTTCAGTGGCCTGCTAGGTCGCCAGATCTAAATCCACCGGATTTTTACTTCTAGGGCCACGCAGAACAACTAGTTTATACAGAGGAAATTCACTATAAAAAGCAATTACGAGAAAGAATTACGAATGCTGCACTCGAAATTGGAAATTAACATGATTTTGCTGCAATTTATAATTAGTGCTTTTACGTTGCCAGCCTTGCATCGCAGCTGGCGATGAACTTTTCGAACATGTTCAGTTCTGAGTTAAAGTAATTCTTTTGCTTTCTGAGTAACAGTTACAGTGATTAAATAAAGTCTTCATATATCTTCCACAAGTTTGAATCTGGATATCTTCAAAACAAAGGCCGATAGGAAGAATTATTTCGAATTTTTTGCTTAGAATCTAATCTCAAGCACGAATTTTCATTTTTCGCCTCCCGATATAAATCAGCCTGTATTCTGATAAAAATTCTCACACGCCCCTCTTAGTAAGTTTTTTTTTTGGGTGGCCGCTGCAATAAAAATTTATTTAAGCTTATTAATTACGATATATTGTAATTTTTGACCCATTTATCATTAATTAATTTATATTATAATTCTAGTAGTAGTATTAATCTGTTCTGCCTTATTACGAACTGGATTATTCAATTATTCAAAACAGTAATTGTCACATTTTAGACCAAGCAGGTTCCGTAACTCTATAGCATAGTCTACATACTACTTAGCGCTCACGCACGCGTTAGTAAACAGTGGAAAACTGTAACTGAAATATGTTAACATATGTAGGATTTATGAAAATTTATTACAGAGGAAATAATCATCGTTTGTAAAGCTTTCGTTTTCATCTACATTATGAAAATTTACGACTAATACATACCATTCTTTAATTAAAACTAACAATTTGCCTACGCTTTTCAAGATTTGCTTTTACGTAGATAGCCATGCAAGAGTAATAAATCATTTTGTACATAAGTTCCTGTAATCACTGCATAATACAGTTGGACATTAATTTTATTTAAATAAACCTACTATGATTGATGGTAAAATAATGTTTCGCGCCTATTATAAAATCAGTATAGTATATATATTTATTATATTTATTTAGAAACTGTTAAAAAGTAATGGTTAATTAATAATTAATAATAACTAGATAAAGTAAGATGGGTTATTTTGATTGTGTACATAGTTACTGACAAGGGTCAACGAGGCAATAGCTTATGCAGCAGCGGTGGGTGGTGACGTAATGGAGATCCGCGCACGACAATTCGACTTTTTCCCGTATTTTCGTTACATGGTATAATGTACACAACTTGCGAGGAAAATATACGAGAAAGTCGAATCGTAATACGCGGACGTCCGTTACGTCACCACGTATCGCCGCTTTAATATATTATATGCAATATCGAGTAATCTCTGAGCATCCTCAGTGTCTAGCATGTGATGGTAATATGAAAAGTCATGTCGGCCCTATGGCAGGCTGTTACAACCTTCTGGAATTGTAAAATTGCTAATAGTAGGAACCAAAGGTCTTGTGAAAATCTTTTCTTCATTCTAGCGCTCTTCATTGATTTCATTAGAGATTTTGTAATAGAGCGCTACTTAACGTTTCGACAAATTTTTTGTCTTCCTCAGAAACAACTTTCTGTATTATACAGTTATTTTCATCTAAAATTAATCATCTTGCACACTTAACATTTTCAAAATTTTAGAATCTTGTGTATAGATCTTTTAAAGACATTTTCAAAATGTTAATATTTTATATAAACTCAATGAAGATCCGCTAGAATTATGAAAAAATTGCGTCAATTAAATACCAAGAAACGGCTAGGAAGAAAGAAATTAAGAGCTTGCAAATAAAATCTTATAACATAATAAATGTTTGAGACTATTTGCCTATAAATGCAGGATGACCGATAAGTAATGTGTTAGATGGGCCTTGATGATATTTAAACCCTACAAACCACCCGGAGAAGATGGCGTCTACCCTATGCTATTGCAGAAAGGTATAGATGCTCTCCTTCCAATGTTTGCGAGCTTATACAAAACTAGCTACAGCTTTGAATACATACCAATGCTATGTCTGTCTAAAACCACCCTCCATCGAAAGGAAAACCTTTGGCTTTAGCGATGAATTTAAATACCCGAGAATCACGTTTAACAAAAAGCTAACATGAACTCTTATATGTTCAACTTAAGAAAAAAACAACTACGGCTTCACTAGTATGGCATAGGCTTTTCGATAAGAACTAGGATCTTAAGTCTCAACTGACCTTCTGGCCATATACAGTAGTAATTAGATCCGTGATCACCTACGCCTCCTTGGTTTGGTGGTCAAAAACAACGCAGAAGATTGTGCAACAGCAGCTTCAGCAAATTCAGAGACTTGCATGTATCAATATTGCAGTGAGTTCCCTCACCCTTTGTACAATGAAGGGACTACAACTGCGGATCTTAGAGGGCATCTCAAAATCCTTGAAGATCCCAACATAAATCATCTGATGTACATTGCAAAAAACACGATAAGGTGATTATTAAAAGCCGTACTGAGGGAGCATCCGGCAAGCCTCTAAGCAAAACAGATACCTAAAAATACCTGCAATAATCCACACCAACAAATTTTCCAAGATTTCTGCTTTGAACTTGTACCCCATAAAGAATCTCAAAACCGCGGTACGAGACGCAACTATATCATCGGCCCTAATCCCTTTTGTGATCTCTAAAATAGCTACATAAAACACGCAATAAACATATGGGAGGACAATCAAAGGGCCTCGTACTGAGAAGGTGCTCAAAGACAGCAAAAATAGCACTGTCGTTCAGCAAAGGAGAGCTGAGACTACTGTGAAGATTTCTGACAGGTCATAGAGCTCCAAAATATCACCTTAAAAGCTGAAGATCAATCTGTCGTCCATGCCAAGAAGATCTTTAGATAGCAGAATACATTCTATGCTAATATGCGATCACATCGCACACGACACCAATATTTCAGCAGGTTATTCCTTGCACCTACTAAACTGAAGGAAGAAGATCCTAGAGTAGTACTAAGGTTTATTGAAAGCCTTCACCTACTTTATTCACACACACAGGCATACTGTTACAATAGATCTGTTTAAGTCACAATGACCAACGGCATCTGTGCTGTCTGAGGGCCAACTATAATAATAATGCGTTAAACAACTTCTTTATTTTAAATAAAACCTTCAGTACATTGTTACGTTTTTGGTTTCTTCAGCTAAATATATACCTACTTAACATGGGTTTCATATGTCTACAGGTCTCGAGATATATATCATTTTGTCCCATATTATCTAAATATGGAGATACTTTCTTTCAACAAATCCGAAATGTAAGTATATTTCCGCGTAAATTTTACAAGGTTAAATTACATCTATCTAGATATGGCATTAGAACGACATGGAACACCAAACGTTAGGAACGTAATTTTTGTAATTCGTACAATTTTTTCAATCACCGTCAATACGTTAGAAACATAAATTTCTTAAATTTAAATTTGTTTTTGAGACAGTTTAACCACTCCATTGCTGTAGTGTAAGATTTCCCCAAGGTTTCATTCGGTAATTTAAATGACAATTTCAGTATATATTTTCCGGACTCGCCTCTTATTACATTTTCTTGCTCACAAGCCTTCTATTCCTCAGAATATTGTTTCGGCTAATACTTTCCTTTCACTTACCAAAACTTCCTCACTTAGTTGCTCAGCAACTCGGTAAATAAGAAACAAGATCGAACGTAACCGAATTCTGTTTTGTAATAAAGGGTAACGTTCTCTTAGTTTGCAAGTGCCAGGTTTAATAATGCTTAGGAAAAATCTCTGCATCAATTAACATATTTATTTCAGCTGGGTATGTTAAATGATGGGTCAACCAAACTAATACTATGCTGAATTTCTTAGTTTTCATAGTTTATCTTAAGTGCTGGAAAATTGTTAGTAATTTTATTTAAAACTACGAATTCTGAAACAATATTGTACGGAGCTACTCTTGAAGAAATGTAATGTTACCGTTTTATTTACTGCTGTGAAAACTTGACCTATACCACCATTTGACATCAGCGTAAAATCCTAACTTTTGTATGAATTTATTCGTTGTAAAATTGGTTTGGCTTGCGCTATCCAATAAGGCTCTACACGCTTGCCAATGTCCATGTACATCTTTAACGCCAATCACTGCAGTGGCTAGTAAAATATCACCCGTTGTTCTTAACGCTTGTAATATGAGATTTTGTCTTGGTTTCTCGTTTGCATCTCATCAAGATAGTATTTGCGATTGGTTATTCTTATTCTGCGTACCATTTGTGTTTACGTGCATATTGGTCGATTTAAAATAAACTATAGTATGATGTGTACAAATTTGACAAGCAAAGATCGACTTCCATTGAGATACATTATCCGGTGATCTTGCATAATTTCAAACGTTTAACCACGTCTAGTCTTTCCGAAGAAAGCTCCTTTAAGAAACCATCGCATTTACTCAGTTAATGATCGCTTAATCATCGCTGCACAATTTACAAAGTATTTTACGCCCTTGAACTGCTGATATATGCGAATAAACTGGTTTATGTTTTCGAAATTGCTAGCGGATACTGTTTCAAATGAGAAGTTTCGTTTTTCCAAGAATGCAAAAAATTCTTGTAGCGTTGGTAACATTTGTGTGTAACTTGGTTTATTTAATTTTCATTCCATGACTCAGACTCCCAAGACACTTTAAAGAACGTAAATGTTGATTAGCATCAGTAATTAAATTCTTAAGACTGCTTGCTGATTTTTTGGTCTTTTATATACTATTTGTTATTGTAACAAAGTATATATAATTTCCAGGCTTCAACATCATTTTCCGCATTAATTCTAATTGAATCTGAAGTTTTTGCTGCTTGATCCACTAGTAGCGATTTTAAATAATAAAACTTTTGTATTTTAGATAATTCAGTATTTGGATTTGCGAGGCTCTCAAACATATCATGGAAATGTTGTCATTGTTGATAATCACCTTAAAAAATTGGTACATTTATTCTAGATAATTTTAGATCATCTTTGCCCCTATGTAACGTCTTTGATAGAAAACCTGTTGTAGATTCGCGTGGTCCCGATTCCGACGGCACTTTATTTTATTTTAATAGTTTTGATATTTCACTCGGCATTGAAATATGAAACTTCGAAATTATCACGGTCATTTGCATGAATTGAATCTAGAAATTCAAGTTGCATTTGTATATCGTTATATTCATGCCATAAACTATTTAATATTGTATTTCATTGCTTTGAAAATCTTTAACGAAATTTGAAATACGTATTACTCCGCTTTTAATGATAGCATGCGTTTTCTTAATTGTTCTTCCGTTAACGACATTATTGCATTACGGTACACAGAGATTAATTTAGGTTAGGACTTCAAATATAAGGTAATTGACTAGCTTATAGTATTAAACATGGAACAAACTCAGCGAAGTTGACACTAACACTAACAAACTCTTCACTAATCTTGCACGATGGACCAAAAACTGTGGCGTATTGTAATCTGTTCAATATAGAGGCACTAGAAGCACCCGTACTAGAAGAATTATGTCTTTATTTGGCGTTGCAACAACAACTTTCCCGCTTGGACTAGAACGTGTGTGGTGCTTATACAATATTTTACATTACGCGTGTGCAGCTGAATCTGCAGCAATACATAATAGAATCAATAGCTTTTATTTACTGCATTCAACCGTAAACAGTAGCATACAGATTTGGCAGAAATTCCAGGCGACTCGTATACTCGCCAAAAGGAGGTAGTTACATATAACGTAATAAGATCGTTTGGGTGGTCCCACTCTTCCACCGCCTCGTGTTTGATTTCAATTCATAATTGATATTATACTTATTTTATTAGTGAAATCATTTAATCTTTTTGTGAATTTTTTCTCGAGGAAGAAAATCAGGCGTTCTACAATTACTGTCAAGCACTGACGTTATTGTTATTGTGTAGATTTGCTGACGATGACGGCTGATGCACATCCGTCATCGTCAGCAAATCTACACAATAACAGCCTCTTTATTCCACACCAATTTCAATCACCGAATTTGTAGATGCATCATAGTCGCCTTAGCCGCACAACAAACAAGTACTCGGCACCCAGTGGCAGCTGATGGTGGCGTAAATGGGAAGTCAATTACAATACTTCGATTTCCTCGTGCATGTCCGTTGCATAGTATAACGTACGAGATATGCAACGGAGGGAATCGACGCGTTATAATACAGCCGCACAGTCAGAATGCACCTGCCGCCGTTAATAATCGTATAGCATTTTTATTTAGTCCTTAAAAAGTAATCAAGAAGAGGGATCATTCCAGCTAATGAATGTTTGGAGTTTTTATTAATTACTGAGAGGCATTGCAAATTTTTGCATCTATTCAAACTATTTATTTCGAATAAAAAGGGTTACTTGGTTTTTAAACGTGGAATGACTGGTTGTTCTTCTTTTTTTCAGGTTCGACATATTAATTGCAAAGCAATTTTTCCTACATATATTTGAGTTATCGAGTGGTCTGTTGCCACCATATATGTAATAAAAATACAACGCGATAATAACTGCTACAATGCTGCTTTTCAAATGAAAATGAAGTTGCTAAAAGCTGAAATTTTAATAGAAAATAGTCACAAGTGCTTATGTGTAGTGTATGCAAGAGGTACATAATAGCGCATATAAATGCTATTCATCAATACACTTATAGAAAGAAGGCTTTATTGAAGAAATGTCCTATCAACCGATTCATATTATTCATTTAAATATTACTCCAATGTAAAAAACACGTTGGTTAAAACTCATAATCAATTGATTTTACAAAACACTTACTTAAATCATTTCGTTGTAGCGGCATAAATAAGCTACTTGTTCTTTGAACATTTTATTACTTAAATCAATACTTAACAAACCATTGGCCGAATATTGCTCTTTTTCGCTGTGCTCTTATGTGACTTCTATTGAATATACACATGTATTCTCCTTAGAATCACGTAATTGTATGTAGGTTAAAAGTTCGATTGTACTGAAATTCTTCTTTGTCAAAAGCCTTCATAACAATCTTTACGTATACTGCTAACATCATTCAATTTTTTCGGGTGTCCAGCCGTGCCCTTATCTGGCTACGTCTTTGGGTGAAACTAATTATATAGTCAGAGAAATGGCGACTATAGTGATGTATAATTTTGTTGTTTACAACTGAGTAAATTGAAAAAAATTAAAGGTCGTCAAAATTTCAAGGGCAATTTCACTCCTTAAACGTGAGCTCTACAGAAGCGATTCACAACATTTGATAGGCTGTACAAATTGGCCAAGTTTCATTTAAATCCGTAATTGACACATTGACACACCTAAACTTTTATAGCATAAACAGGAACTGGGTAAAAGAGATTAATAGGTCTCTGGTAGTTGTGAAAATAATTTTGAGAAAAATATTCCCTTAATGTGAACTTTACAATTCTTAAACAACACATAAGTATCGGCAACCTCCGCACCACACAAGTTTAATTTATTATATAGTACTATAATAAATAGTAGGGGAAGGCCGTTTCGAGGACACGAATGGTCCTCATCATCAACCGGTGACCGAATGAAGTGAGAAAAAACTTTTTCTAAAACTAAACATGCATGTACTATTCCTACTTCTTAAAACAGATATCCTTTACAAGTGCTTATTTCTACCTCCTGCACGCCTTGAAGCTACGACGTGCGAAAAATAACATGCATGAACTATCCCTTCTTCCGAGAAGAAATATTGTTTTACAAGTGCCTAATTCTACCCTCTAGGCGTCTTAAACTACGACATGCGAAAAACACGGCCAGATGGACGGGAAGATCTCTTTTATGGCCCAAAATATAAACGAGTGCCAGCCTACTGCAAAAGGCCAAAAAGGACAGAGTACGACAACGATCCGTTTCCTCGGTTCATCAGATTTTTTTTACTTTTTATGTAAACTATCTCGTACGCTCATAATGTACCTATTAGTGTTGGTTTCCTTTCTATAGATGTCAATTTCCAGTTTCTTATTATTTTTAATCACTAAACTATCTAGGAACAGAAGTTGATTGTTCACTTCTTCTTCTACTGTGAATTTAATGGTTTCAAATTTTGAGTTGAGGGTCGCAAGAAAATCCGGGATATTACTTTTCTTGGTAACAAAAACCGCGAAAATATCATCGACGTACCTATGCCAAATTCTAGGAAAATATGTGGCATCCGCTCTCGTATATCTCTCAAATTTGCTCATGAACAAGTTGGCTATGAAGGGGGACAGGGGGTTGCCCATTGTTGTACCTTCTAATTGTTCATAGTACTCGCCCTCAACTTGAAAACAATTTTGCTTCATGCAGAGTGACGTTAGTCTCTTATATTCTGCTATTTTGGTATCTTCAATATTGTTGAGCTTTAAGAGCTCAACTAAATATTCTGTGGTTTCAGGGATCGATACACTAGGGAAGAGTGAACAAACATCGAACGATACTAAAATTTCCCCATCTTCTAGTTTGATATTGTTTACTTTATTTACAAAATCCAATGAATTTTCTACTTCGAGGCTGTCTGCTTTGATGGGTAAATTTTTGTATTCGTTTACTAGCTATTTGGACAGTTTGTACGTGGGTGAAGCTATGCCCGAAACAATTGGTCTCATAGATTTACCCGATTTATGGATTTTCGATAGGCAGTACATTTAGGCACTGTTGGGTTTGAAATTGACAGTTTAAACTTAAGGTTCGCGTTAATGAGTTTTGGACAATTTTTCAGAGTTTCTTTCGTTTCCCTAATCATAGCTGGTAAAGGGTTTTTTCTCATTTCTCTGTAAGATCCTGATGATAACAAGCTATTGACACGGTTGAAGTAGTCCGACTTGTCCAGAATGACTATTTTGTTCCCTTTGTCTGCTTTCAGATAGAAACAGTTTTATTTTTAAGCCCCTTAATAATCCCGAGATCGCCTTTGTTATGATTTAAACTTTTAACATCGTTTAAGTTTTTTGAAATCGTAATTTTGCAAGCGTTTCGTACGTAATCTTTTGTTGTGGCATCTAAATTTTTTATGGACGTTTCTACCGACGTGATCAGTTCTTCAGCTGGGGTCTTTGGGACGCGAATCCAATGTTTTAACCCCTTATGTAAAAGTGCGATTTCGGTTTTACTAAAGGTCTCCGACGATTGATTAGAAACCAGTGGTGCGTTCTCCAAGGAACGTACGGTGTTTTTGTTCTTTTTTGGACAAATTTTCTAGAATTTTTTACTGAGAGCTTGCATTTTCGATTTGAATTTATGATTAATCTGTTCGAGTAAACCTCTTTGGAAATCACACCACCTTTGGAAACTGTATCCATCTAAAGAGCGCGTTATCTTAAGGTGCAATTCATATAGTTCTACTTCTAAATGACTACGTCTTGCATACTGATATCTGATTTCATTTAGTAACCATTGCTTTTTAGCGTGATGAATGATACTGAGTGGATTTTTGTAGTTACTGGAAATGTTAACTTTCATAAATTTTGGAAAAACATTGTGTTTTTTACAGCGTTTCAGAAATAAGATATCAGCTTGAATTAACTTAATTTTAGTACTCACTTTACCAAAGCGGTTCAATTCCTTGGGCTGGAGAGCCATGATCAATAATGATAGCAGGGACTGTGGCGTAGTATGGTAAATAACACATAAGTATCGGCACCCTCCGCACCACACAAGTTTAATTTATTATAAATTAATATAATAAATAGTCCGGGACGGCCGTTTCGAGGACACACATCATCAACCGGTGACCGAATGAAGTGAGAAAAAACTTTTTAGTTCATGCATGTTATTTTTCGCACGTCGTAGTTTCGAGGCGTGCAGGGGGTAGAAATAGGCAGTTGTAAAGGATATCTGTTCCAAGAAGTAGGGATAGTACATGCATGTTTAGTTTTAAAAAAAGTTTTTTCTCACTTCATTCGGTCACCGGTTGATGATGAGGACCATTCGTGTCCTCGAAACGGCCGTCCCGGACTATTTATTATATTACTATATAATAAATTAAACTAGTGTGGTGCGGAGGGTGCCGATACTTATGTGTTGGTTACCATACTACGCCACAGTCCCTGCTATCATTATTTACAATTCTTTTAAGATTAATGGTAAAATAAGTGAAATAAACGTATGGACAGTGCGCTTTCAATTTTAGAGGCAACCGTTTTGAAATTTGAAACTGTGAAGCCTGTAACAGGTGGCTTGGTTATTTCTATGCTGTTTTGATGATTTTTTTAATTCACAATTGTGAATGTCCTATTCTATACAGAACACATCAGAAAATGCCTAGAAACAATAACCAAAAAATAATGCTAAGATAGCTTAGCTTCCTCATGGTATTGATGGAATAATTCACGGCAAACACAATAAAAGGAGAGAGAGAAAAATACACTAACACACGGACATGTTTCTACCTACCCGGCGTCATCAGCGTAGTTTCGAGAGTACTTTTCATATCTCTACCTTCTATCGCTGTTGCCTCACAGTTAATACCACAACTTTCAAAACGACAAACTCGACATTTTTTGGTGTCCTCTAGAGCCAAAGAAACGTATGCCTGCCGTTCAGGAAGCAGCGACATAAACCGGGTACTGTTCCCCAAACCATCCCTCGGGCAGTTCACATGACTGCCAAACACGAGATGGCGACGCTGGTAGCGCTTTGGGAAACCGCACATGTGAATATTCCAACAGGTTTACCATAATGTATATAAACAGAACACATCAGAAAATGCCTAGAAACAATAACCAAAAAATAATGCTAAGATAGCTTAGCGTCCTCATGGTATTAATGGAATAATTCACGGCAAACGCAATAAAAGGAGAGAGAAAAATACACTAACACACGGACATGTTTCTGCCTACCCGGCGTCATCAGCGGGGTTTCCAGAGTACTTTTCATATCTCTACCTTCTATCGCTGCTTCCTGAACGGCAGGCATACGTTTCTTTGGCACTAGAGGGTGCCAAGAAATGTCGAGTTTGTCGTTTTGATTGTTGTGGTATTATCTGTGAGGCAACTGCGATAGAAGATAGAGATATGAAAAGTACCCTCGAAACCACGCTGATGACGCCGGGTAGGCAGAAACATGTCCGTGTGCTAGTGTATTTTTCTCTCTCTCATTTTATTGCGTTTGGCGTGAATTATTCCATTAATACCATGAGGAAGCTAAGCTATCTTAGCATTATTTTTATGAATACAATTTTTATTGAAATTTACATCGTTAAAATTCTCTAGCTAAAAACCTATTTTTGTAGCTTGCATAGTTTTGCAAAAAAAAAAATAAGTCACCCGTAATACCATTGGGGTAACCAGTAGCCCCGCTCATTAAATATGCTATTTTATTTTTTTCGATATTCTAAGTCTAAACATTTCATGACAAAGAATTTTTTTGTAACCAATTTCTATTTATACGGTGCTTCCCTGGATTTTGTGCAGGTAATAAGACTTTTATGTTTTTTACCCGAAATCCCCTACTTCTCTCTGGTTTGTACGGTGGAAAAAGTCGAAATTTAGATACATTATCGCCAATTAGAGGTTCTTGTTGAACTAATGGCATATATACCCGACAAAAATCTATCCGTCGATGAGCGGTTGCTTACTTTATCGTGGTCGGTGTCCATTTAAATTGTACATACCTTCTAAACCAGGGAAGTATAGCATACAAATCTGAGCATTTTGCGACAGTAAAACTTCGTAGGCTTACAATTGTCAAATATGTACTGGAAAAACCAGGTAGAAATGTTACCAATGACATATTTTTTACAAGTCTAGATCTTGCAAAGGAAATGAAAAAACTTTACTTTGCTAGATACAATTCGAGAAAATAAACCAGAACTTCCTCAAGAATTAGTGACTACGCGGTGGAGGGAAGTATAGTCAACAAAATTTGTTTATCAAAACAAAGCTATGTTATGTGTGACAGTGGTAAAGTTCTCTTCAAGATGAAAAGAAAAAGCCACAAATAATTGTTGATTACAATAGGACAACGTCAGGTATAAACATCAACATACGCCGTGAAATGACAAACAAGAAGATGGCCAGCGACAGTTTTCTATAACATAGTAAATATAAATGCATTGAACGCTTACATTATATAGGTTCTTCTAAAGAATGAATGAAAAAAAAAAACAAACGACTCGAATTTTTGAAACAGCTAGGAAAAGAATTAGTTATTACTGTACTACGCTTACTACTATACTACGCTTCGATATTAAAAAAAGCTTCCACATCACAGGGTCATCCGCACGAAAATCAAGGAATAAAACGTGGCAGCTGCTGGAAATCCTTCCGAAATTTGGGCAGAACATATTCTAAAAAATGTGAGAGTTGCAATAGATTTATTTGCAACAATCATGAATACGTAACTTGCCTCGTATGTAAATAACTGAATTTATATTTAACAAATTTTATATGTAGTAAAATAGTTTTTTTACAAATATTGTTACTTTATTTAGTAGAAAGTTTTGGGGTCACTGTGGCCCCACCGGTATTACGTGCCACAAAAAAATTTCTGATAGTATGAGGAGGGTTAAGCAAGCAGAATACGTCTCTTCACGAGTGAATAATTTTCTAATTTTGTTCTTGGTTATTGTAGTAGGTGTTTTATTTAGTTTTCTTCAAAGCGAATTGATGGAAAAAGTGGGATATGATCGAATTCCGACGATTCACCGAAATTAAAATTATTAAGCTCGCCATGTAAAGGAAATGAACTTTGTTTAATAATACTATTACTGCTTTTTATTTCGATTAATCGTAGTTCCTCGTCTTAATTTTCATCTGAAGTATTCCCTCTCAATATGTTTGCTTCCACTTCTTTACTCCACTTTAGTATTGGTGGGATCTCATCACTATCATATACCAAAGTGGCCAACAAGTCGATCGCGATTGACTAGTCGATTACGAAGCGATTTTTGATCGACCTTAGCTGATAGTAACTGATTTAAGTACCTTGTTTCTGTGTTCCAAATTAAAACCGCCTTCTGGATTTTAAATGAGTGATAAACTAAAAACAAATCGTGTTTTGATAACAATGAAATAACGACGAATTGCCGAGCATTTGAAGAGCTACCAGTGCATAATACACCAACAGGTGTTAGCAAGCAAATGAAATATAAAGGAAACAATAGACATCGCCGTCAGAAGCGTTAATTCAATCGAAAAAATTCCCTTAAACGGCGATTCCTCCAATTGCAACTTGATGAAAGGCACCCAGAACTATTATTACCTTATCGACGTAAGGTGGCTAATTATAAACAGAAGTAAATTTCTGTAATATTTTCATGATTTATTCACTAAGATAAAAAAAATCTCGAAGAACAAGATGAAGAATGTGCAAATTTAAATGATGAAACTTGGCTCCGTGATTTAGTGTTTCTTACATCAGATTTTACAGCGAAAGTAAGCGAAGTTTATTATACTAACAGAAGACCTTTCCAACCAGGGCTTATCACCTAATACATCAAAATTGCAATTATAACATTGATAAATGGGTTGCCGTAAAAATTGCTAATTCATTTCACCTTAATATGAAAAAAAAAATATTAAATTAGATTAAAAAAATTATAAGTGTATAAATCGAAATTTTGTCCATAAACGTCAAAAAAATTGCTTAGAAATAGCACTTTTTAAACTAATTTTTAAATACCTTCTTTTCAATTGCTAAAAAAAAGTAGTAATTTTGGAGCAAAACACCAGCTTTTCGCCAATGTACACATAAATCGCCAAACAATAGGCGCTATTCGGAAGTATTACTAGTGGATTATTCGAACTAATTGATTGATTGAATTGGAGTTTTTATTAATTTCTAAAAGGCATTATTAAATTTTTGCGTGTAAAGTTATTTATTTCGCATAAGGCAAGTTATTTAAATAAATAACTTGCTTTATTTTACATTCGATAAATATCGAATCTGAAAATTATAATTATAATATTACTGCTAATGTTGTTTTTTGGTCCTTCGGATGCAACTGAGTAACTACTAAATACAACACAAATGTCCATATAAACATTGTATGTACCCGCTCAAGTCGTTTATTTTCAAATAGTATAATTTTCTTATTATAATCGATAATATGTTGTCTATAATCAAAGCTGAACTCTGTCAGAATATTTGTTTTATCAAGTAAAGCAAATGCCATCCAGGCATTAATATGGCTACGAGATTCTTCATGTTTCTTTATTTTAGTGGTTAAATAATGTAATTCTTTCACACGAGTTGAAACCTAGCTGAAATATAAGGATCCAGACGCAATATTATAAAACAACACACACGGAAAACAATATAATACATTGGAAACTTCCATTTATTTTCGGCTTTTTTTAAATTATTTGTTCCAATTTTAGTTAAGATTTATAGCTTACCTAACTCTTATTTTATTTTTTTCTTAATACTGTTCATTTTTGAGTTTATTATAAACACAGTTATTTGCCACTATGTAAAAATCCGAAAAAAATCTATACTAAACGACAACTCTCCCTCAGACTGGCCGCGGAAATCGTGCGGTCTAGATGCATACATAGCGACTGAACTGTAATTAATTGCTTGGCCAGGAGTCATACCGTTGCTATAGTAACCAGGGCCATGGCTCCGATGCGGCCCAAATACACACATAATTCATTTCACAACATTCACAACGGAATAAATAGGGGAGTCGCGGGATGTTTAAACTGCATTTTCGTAATAACTAGGTTATATAAATTTCGCTAATTTTGTTTATGAATCCTACTGTATTTTTAAAGAATATGTTGGTGGCCTTATGAAGCCACCACCCTTGAACTTTACAAACTGATCAATTCTTACAAAGCCTGAGAGCTTGGGGAGGATTGTTACAAATACGTTAATCCAGAGAAATATTCGAATATCACCAGATGCAGGGAATTTGTTCATTTTTGGATCTACATGCTTATGTGAATTGGCTTTTTCTCGACTTACTGACCACATATACTAAAGGATTTATAATCATTACCTTCATCTGAATACACACCAAATTTTGAACGCTCAGACTTCCCACTAATGCTGAGATAAGGTAAATAAGATCTAAATCTGTATTCTTTTGTGGCTACTTTTCAATTTGTAAATATTAATAAGACATATTAGTTTGGTCCCTCCTTCATTATCTCATATTAATACACAATTTAAATATACTGAATTTTAAAGAATAAAGTCAATCCTATATGTATAGAAGTTGGCCACTCTTGTCATACAGGATCATACGATATGAATGGAAACTATGCTGTGTATCAAAATGGTACACATGGAAGTTAAGTTGATATTGTAGTATAACTTGAGCTGGAGCAAGAAGATTCTGGCGATTTTGCGTATTTTATACAAAACGTGCTTGGGTCTAATAAATTGTATGATCATTTTGTAAATAAAACCGTATCATATGTCAAATATCGGTATATACTTTTTTAAAAACTTGTAAAAAATCTAGTTTATATTAAATTTCCCCCGTTTACCACCTCTCAAATCGACAGCCTTCAATTCTATCCCCTACGCCCACATTCAAGCGTACTCTCTGGTTAATGTCTGTTGTTCTCAATTCATCAGTTGGTGCCGACTAATTTGAATAGGTATTCCTATATAATTGTTCAACAACAGATTAGAGAAATACATATCTGCAATCATTAACATTTCGGAAACATTAGTACGTAAAAGTTTACTTGGGCAGAAGGTTTGTAAGTCTATTATTCTCGTTAAAACTAAACGTTTGTTACGCGCAACATGTCTTACACACTTGTTGCATAAAGGAGCTACTCCAACGGACACTATTCGTACGAATATTTTCGACAAGAGAATAAAAGAATTGTACCCTATTGAAATACTTGAAATATGTATATTATATTTCCATACAAAGCGATAGTAGAATATAGATGTTATGGCTATTGTAGTACTCCGAACATTCACGTTTTACTATAGTTTTCATGCATATAAAAAGAAGCATATAGCTATAAATATATCCACTCGAATATTTCGAACAAATAAAGGGAACAGCTCTACCCTATATGTTTATCAAAATAAATAGACATATAAAGCATTCTCTTTATTGATTATGGACAGTAGTAACTTCAAATGATATCGGCACTTGAAAATTGACGAACATTTAGATGAAACATGTCTAACAGTTATTTGAACGAATATACGAGGACAATGTTACGTTATTCATTACCTTAACGTTCCGAAAAAATACCAATTGTATAAACTACAATTTGAACTGTATATATTAAGCACCTTTAACTCGAGTAGTGCATGGAAAATATTCTATTCTACTCTACTCAATAGCGTCTACGTGAAATATCTGAAAAACTGTATAAATACCTCATATACTACTAGGCCAATGCCAATTAAGATCAATTTATAAAGAATCGCATTTGCGTTCTTTCGTATGGAACTAATTTGTTTCATCGGGCCCGTTCGCTTTGAAACAGATTAACGAAGTGATTGACGGTGGCTCTTAGGAAGTAGCTATGTACGTGTAGAAGTGCTGATATCCAGCAGCAGGTGCTTTTTCGTAACCATACAGCGATACACCAGTACAACAAAACACACAGAAACACATTTAGTCACATCATCCACTGACGAAGAAAACACCGAAAGACACGAAACATGAATCTTACTTTGAATGGTTGTTGTTTGGACGAAAGCTATAGCAGTGGATGGTGGAACGATGAAATGATGGTGATTGATGCAACCGCCAGTTATCGTTGTGGCTGCCGTAGATATAACGTGAATGGCGCTAACGATAGTGATCTACTAGTTGGTCGCTGATTCCTAATAAATTTCTTCTGATTCTTCAATAACGAGACGAATGACATCACAGATCGCACAGCACATTATCACTTTTTGGGAATAAGATAAATTCGCGCACGGTACATATATTTACGGCTAAACGCACGGAGGCCGATTAATTATTAATTTATATTACGAGACGTACATCGAACGCTCGATCGCGATTTTCCAAAATCACATTTTACGTTCCGTCCAAAATCCGAAATCTGTTGCTCCGATGCGGCATGTTCTCCGTAACGCGGCCGCGAGCCGACTGAAAACCCGCCACCGCCGCTATCTCGAAACGCACGAACGAACGCCACCAAAATTTCCAGGTCTAAATATGCCAAACTGCTATTATCTAACCATTCCCTTAACGACAAGCGATTTAATCGTGGTAACTACATGACTACGTTTTCGGTAAATTGCGAGATACCCCGCAAAAGCTTAGAAAAAATAATGCATTTTTTGACGCGAGTATTCTTCTTTAATGATCTAGGAAATTGGGAAGAGGTATGTAGATTTGAATGTAAATTTACATTTTAAGATAGAAATTTGTGTGATATCTTAATTTTAATAAAAAATCAAGAAAGTATAAACTACTCTTGCTAAAAATGTTGCATTAGTGTAAAAAGCCTCCAATAGAATTCTGAAGGGTACAGAATGTTTGAAATGCAAAAAGTGGTTGTACGGACACTGCAGCAGTTATTGCTAATTAATATGTGAAAGTTGTTAAGTCATTTACATTATTATATTAAAAAAAAACTTATATATACAATATACAACACGTAGTCCAAAAGGGAGCAATTATTAAAGCAAGTAGTGCCGGAATTAGTATTTTTATATGCAGTGTGCTAATCACTTGAGGAATAAAATTGATTTTGACCTTATTTGAGAATTACATGTGAAACGCTCGAACAAATCAGTTTTTAATCCAAAAGGTACGCCCTCTAAACAAAATTTGAAATATACAGGATAGTTCGAGTAGGTGTAATGCAAGGCGGGTGTCTTTTTAGTGAAACGACAAATATATTTATATATTTTAAAGCCTCTTTGATGAACCGGTTCCATATTATTCCATTATAACACCTGTGACGTAAACAAGTAGATAATAAGTCCTTAGAAAAAGGTAGAAAAACAAAGTATTTTCTGTAGACTTTTATTTATATTTCAACATAATCTCCATTTAACTCTATACGCTTTTCCAAGCATTTCTCCAGTTTTTTTAAGTGCTCCAAAAAATAGAATTTCGGAAGGTCCTCAAAATGAGCATTTGTTTGGGGGATGACTTCGTCCGACGTGAACCTGCCAAACTATTTTTTCAAATCTGGATATAGAAAGAAGACACTGGAGGCCAATTCCGATCAATACAGTGGATGTTGTACTTATTCGAATTTTAATTCCATAATTACCCGTACGCTTTCAAAAACCCACTGTTGTGACTGTTCCTTTGTCTCCGGAGTGTAAAAGTGTATCCATGTTTCGTAGTTATGTATCGACGGGGAAACTCGTCAGGATTGCAACGGAAAAGTATCAAAACAGCCTCAGAGTCGACCATACGATTGCGTTTATTCTCCACTGAGAGCAAACGTGTCACCCTTCTTACCAAAATTTTGGCACGCCCAATTTTTCGTGCAAAGTTGAACACATTGTACCTTGCGATATGCCTGTGGCCTCAACTATTTGGCGCACTTTCAATCGTCGATCATTCATAACCATGATTTTGTCATTTCGGTGTTAGTCACTTCCACTGAACATTCAGAATTCAGCTTTGATGTTTTTCGGTGTTAAGACTGTTAAATATAAGTCACCGCTCAAAACTCACTTTTTCCCATGTTTCTAGATAAACAAAAATTCTTTGCTTAAATCGACAATAAAAAATAAAACCATCTGATGGATATAACTGAGAGTTTGACAGCTATTTAGTAACCACTGATCCTTACTAGAAATATTTCACCTTAAGTTTTAGAGAAAGTTAGGCAGCAGTTTTACTGTAGGTTAGGTTATTACCAGCAAGTAAATGGAGAATATAGGGAACATTAACCTCTTAGGCACTACAATAGGCAATTGAGATTGCGATTTTCACTCGTATGCGGACATAGATACAGATCGAGAGTGGGTCCTATAGTCGTCCCTACCTTGATGGGATATATTCGAAGCAGAAATGGGGATATTCGTCCATTCGTCGATTGTGTTGGTTACAGTCATAAATAAATATAACTACTAACGTAGAGAGAATGAACAATTCCTAAATAGAAAATAAAGCTGTCGCAAGTGCCATCTCTTAGATATGGAGAACCTTTAACGGGAAGATTCAAAATGCGTGGTTTTACTAATTTCATCTTATAAAAATCTGGTTTTGTGGGAATAATGATAAATAATGATAGCAAGGACTGTGGCGTAGTATGGTAAACAACACATAAGTATCGGCACCCTCCGCACCACACAAGTTTAATTTATTATATAGTAATATAATAATTAGTCCGGGAAGGCCGTTTCGAGGACACGAATGGTCCTCATCATCAACCGGTGACCGAATGTTTGGTTTATTTATCTTTTAACTTACAATTTATTTTAATGTAACACGTTAGCATATAAATAAATCGTGAGCTAAAAATTGGGAAACAGAGAAAAGTAAACATGCACTATTCAAAAACATTTCAATTTTAATTTGGAAAACCTGCACTTTACACTTGCTAATAAATATCACTTTGTGTTTCGTTTAAGAAAAAAAAAGATGTAATTTACTTTTTACATTTATTACATATGTATATCTTGATTGCAGATATATAGCTGATGAATTAATCAAAAAAAGCCTACTGCTCTTACTACTAATGATGCTGTTAGCCGCTTTTATATAATTAAAAATTAACGCATTCGCAAACTTGAATGGTAATACCTCCTCAAAATGTTTGGAATGTTGGCAAGAAACAAAGTTGAATTTAATGTGGTACTTAACGTAATCTTAATTAATTTTACAATATCTATAATTTTTTAAAATGAACATAACAATATTGTACATTTGGTAAAATTTTCATTGCAATATTTTAATTGTGCTAGTATTGCACCTCAAATTTCTTTCTCTACAATAAATCAATGAAAATTGGCAAGTTCGCCGTCATTTAAAATATTAACTTTGCAGGTACTGCACTTACTACCTCATAAATAATTTTTTGTTATATAACCTGGCACATATGCCAGGCCATATGCAACGCGTTTTGCTATAATGGCTTAAGCGGATTAAAATTTGCTGGAAGTTGTACTGCTGGCAATTCGGTATTTGTGAACTTCAGTTTTTCTTCCTAAAAGAACCAAACAATACAGTACATATTATACAAAATATAAATATTCGTAAAAGTCCTTACGCTATTAATATTCTTTGAGTATTATAAAAATGTCACATCCACCCTCTTCACAATTTGTCTCCTGGAGACTACTAATTAAATTTTTAACCAACGGTGATTTATAAAATCCACTAAAGGCGGAGCAAGTAGGGTTTGTATACTGAATACCTCTTTGGCGGAGGCCCAACGTCTTTACTATGTGTATTAATAAAATATAATTTTTAATAGTAAATACACTTTCTTTTTCTTGAACATCCGCAATATACATCGAGGAAATTAAAGTTATAGCACTTTTCCAAAATTCTATATGGGCCTCTGGAGATTGTGAAGTTATGGTTCTTTTGATATTCTTACCACCTGCATCAAACAACACATGCCTGTTAACACTGTCAAACAGTGAATCGAAGAATTCTAGAAACTCTGCTGTCTCAACAGACTGCTTTGGTATTCTGATATTGCTTTACGGTGTTCTACAAATTATACACAGTAGCTTCGATAGTCTTGTTCACTTTACATAGCATAGTTACGGTTAACGTTTTAGTTTTGATAGTTTTAATTACCAATACATATTTGAGTAATGAACAAATATCTCCTCTGCTGTTTCGATTGTATCCAATCAAAGTAGATGCGACTCTGTATACGTTATGATGGAACTGGATATATACAACATAAGCACTGAATATCCAATTCCTACATGACGAATATATACGACATAAACCCTTAAGAAGTTATACAGTAACATTAATTTAAATTGTATATTTAAATAATATCACAGTTTTAATGCTTGTAAATAAGTAACCAACCAGCAACGTCATAAGTGTTACAGGCCGTTGAAGTCTGCTCGCCAAAAAGACTTCATTTCACTATTACAAAAATACATATCGAACCTTACACTGCACTTACATGAGACGTCCTGCATATTTTGAATTTCATTTAAAAGGCGTTTAGATAAAAAAAATGACCAGTTCGAGCATTCGAGCATTAATAATGTTAATTTATCTTATTTTTTTTTGTTATGAATCTGATAACTAGAAAACAAAGCATTTGTTTTACTGTGTGAGCTAAAAATGAAAGAACGCGTAGGTACTAGACTCCCTGCACGAAAAACAATTCAGTTATAAACCGAAACTAAAGTTCAATCTGCGACGATACAAATACTAGAAATTACATAATTCATTAATATTAACTACCCACTTATATCATTATTTTTTCATACGCAGGTCCGATTAAAGTACAATACACTCGTATATCTTTGCTCTTGTTACCAAAAAAAAAAACGTATTCACTGCCTGACCGGATCGAATGGCAACAAGGGTTCCCCTACAGCACTTTACCGAACGTTTTGACATCAAACAACGGGTGTAAATAAACGAAAATAGATACGACTGACAAAGGACATAATTTAATCAGTCGCCAAATTCGCATACTCAAAGCTGAAGCGAATACACTAATAGAAAGCACGAATTCTGACGGTATTTGTAACCTCTGTAATGCAATGTATTTCTTTTTAAGTTAAAAAAAGAATGCAATTGAAATGTTATACCTATATAAAGGTTTATATTATGTGAAAATTAAAGCTAGTCTTAATTCATAATGTGTAGAATTCAAAAGTTTTGTTTATAAAACTGAACAGCAAAAGCACCTTGTGTCCTACCGACGGGGCCAATATTTTCATTGCGAAGGTACGGAAAGCATTTTGTTAAAGCTTTTCAGAATACTCCATTCATCTTACTATGTAAAATCATCATTTCATTTATTTTATTTGGCATATCTCATATATATCCATTTACGTCTGCACAATCGAGTTGCGCTTCACGAAATTGGCAGAGACCAGACAGACTCGTGTTTTTTCGTCTCATGAGAAAGGGTTCGTGTTGCCTACTGGTTTCCCTAAGAGTTGATAATACACGAGTCTGTCTAGTCTCTGCTAACTTCTTGAAGCGCACGGAAAGTGTATTCATTTATGCAGGTTGAATTATCACAAAAACCTATTTAAATTCATTTAATATACGCAACTGCACACGCATACAAAGCAGAAATCTCCGAAAATTAAAATTAAATTCCATTAAATCAAATAATCGCAACTTCAGCAAGCGCTAATATTACAAATCCAACGTATGACGAATGCTAAACAGAGAACCACCTTACTCAAGCATTAAACAAAGATTTCAGCGCCAAGGACACACACATACACTTTTATGAAAGGATCCAATCTTCGTCAGAAGATGAACGTTATGAACTGCCACAACTGCCTGCCGTCTCTCTTTCACTTATGCGTCATGCAGCGCTCAGACCCGCACTATCGGTGGTTTGTGATTTTTCTGCTTATATGAGGAGGAGCGTACAGACAAGGCACATAGCGTATAGACTCTAACACGAGAACGCTTAGATAGCCATCTACGGCAATATTAGCTACTGTCTCCATAAAGCCAAACGTTTGAGCTCCCATAGAGTTTGGTGATAATAATAATGCATAAGACATGCATACAAACGTATATAATATAAATAAACGTTGCGATACTGACAAACACATTAAATACAAAGGTTGCAAATTTAAGACACAAATAAAGTTGCAGAAACATACTTACTGAGACATGTTTATATAAAAATACATGGAAATATGCCCAAAAATACGTGCACAAACAAGTAAGGAAATCGCATTATAAGATGTATATAATACTAAGGTATATGCATAATTTTTTGTATAGACAAGAGGGAAACCTCACATTTTTTTATGTAATAATAAGGGGAACTGGTTTAATGAATTCTATATACAAACGAACTGTGTTTCATTTTGATAGATACTGAGCTACCAAGCAAATAAACAATTATTTTATACATTTTAAGAAAAGCAATTGGTCCTCCCTCTTCGCAAGAAAAATATATCAAAGAGTCTGGTTTAGGAGGACTTTCCAACAGGGCTTTACAGTCTTTTCCTCTCAATATTATTGTGGCATTGCTGTCGGTTGTCAACTCCATCCTCAATCTATCCCATTTTCCTACTGTTTAGAAGCGTGCCGTTGTTGTTACTACACCGAAGCGTTGCAAGGATAGGTACCCTTCATTCCCATCAAAATTGCCCCCCTACAGGTTCACTGTCGGTGTCTTCTAAGATTGCATAAAGAGTCATATTGACTAGTTATAGAAACGAGCTGAATCTATTTGATCAGAATCCCATCCCAAGTGAGCAGTTTGGATTTAAGGAGGGTTTATGTCGATACATCTTCAATTCGTTAGTCTTTCCGAAGCTATCAGAATCTCTCGTGATTATCGAGACGTTCTGACACACCAGTATCATTTATAAGATGATCAGGGCAGGATTTGGAGTTAGCATCACTTGTTGCTTGTTGCATCATCTGGGAGGTCTTTTTCCGTTAGAAGTGTCGGTTGTCTTGCCTCTAGGCGCCCCATTGTTTCTGGGATTCCACAGGGTTCGTTGTTGGGGTTCGATTTGTTTACTTTGTACGTTGGAAATATCCCACGAGGCTCAGCTGCTTGTTGACTGCATATGCATATAACACCGCTGTCTTCATTCATGAATCAACACACAGATGGTGTTTCCCGATCAACGAAGCTAAGACCATAGCACTTCGGTTTACAAGAAGACGGGTTCTCTCCGCTGAAAATATATAGATACACTCGACTGCCGTTACCTGATATGGTTAGGTACCTCGGGGTCATACTTGATCAAAAACTTCCTTGGGACATCATATACAGAGTCTGAAGACCAAATTTGTCACCCATCCGTCACACGGAAGCAGTTAGCACCCTTCTTTGCAGGAGCAATTCGCTGGCTGTAGAAATTAAGTTAAGCTGTTGCTACAAAAACAATGTTTAAGGCCGATACTTACTTACGGAGCGCTAATATGGTACACGACCGGCAACCCACATCTCAAGCGGCTAGAAGTACTACAAAGCAAATTGTTGATTGTGGGAGCTCCGTGGTATAATAATAATAATAATCATAATAATAATAATAATAATAATAATAATAATAATAATAATAATAAT
>LR736872.1:871962-920781 GCA_902654985.2 Oryctes borbonicus
TAATAATAATAATAATAATAATAATAATAATAATAATAATAATAATAGTAATAATAATAATAATAATAATAATAATGATAATAATAATAATAGTTTATTGTCCAAAGGCTTCCAGTTACAGGACAACATTATACAAAAAATACGTACAATACTAAGAATAGTAATTGAAGACAAAATAAAAAATAAAAAACAGTAAAAGGAAAAAAACTCAAAACTCATTAATTTTACAAAAATATATATATCATTATAAAGTGTGTCGGTTACGCGGCACATAGAAGTAATGGGAAAAAATGATAACAGATTTATTCGAGGTATGGGAAGGGAGAAAGTAGGAGAAGATGTACGAGGAACTAGAAAATTCAAGGAAGAAAGCAAGTCGGGACAATCAAGGACGCCACGCACCAACTTCCATGCGAAACGTGCACTCTGTCATTACCGACGAGAAGCCGCGGTGTGCATCCCATGTCGATCGAGAAGACCACCATAATCGATGTTCCGCACTGGATAAATTCCATCAATCTTGAAGGATAACAATTTGAAAAATCTCCCTTAAATCTTCTCAATTTGGAATTGTAGATGGATGTAGTGCGGTGACCAAACAGGTGAAGCGTATTCGAGTTTGCTTACAACACAGGTATAAAATAAAGTTTTGAAAAGGGATATATTCTCAAAGTATCTGCAGGTGCGCATTACGAAGCCTAAAACTTTCGATGCGAAAATACAAAGGTGGTTGATATGCGACCCAAAGCTCAAACGACTATCATAAATAAATCCAAAATCGCAAAATTCATTAAGTCTCAGAAGTGCTTGGCTGTTAATGAAGTAAGTGGAAGGAATTGAGTTAAATTTCCTTGTGAATGATATGTAGCAGCACTTGTTCACATTGACCAGCAGCTTTGAAGAGGCAAACTAATCGGTGAAAGTATTAAGGTTACGCTGTAGCACAATAACGTCATTCCAGTTCTTAATAGACATAAATATTTTTAAATCATCTGCATAGGCTAGAACAGGGCAAGATACAGAAGCAAGTAAATCATTGACGTAGAGATTGAAGAATGGACCCAAATTCGAACCCTGTGGAGTACCTGAAAACGGACTAGATTCGAAAGATTTGAATCCATTACAAAAAACATAATTGCTTCTGTTGTTCAAATAGGACTTTAGAAATCAAATAAGTGATGGACTGAAGCCAAAAGCAGAACATCTCTGAAGTAAAACATTAGTGTCGAATGCTTTACTGAGGTCTGTGTATATCACGTCAACTTGTCCTTGCGCGTCAAGATGCTGGCTAATAAATTGGGTAATCGACACAAGATTGGTAACTGTTGATCTTCCTCGTACCAAACCATGTTGGTGTGGTGAAATATAGGGTTTTGTGTGATAATATATGGTGGAGAATAATAAAGCTTCATATACCTGGCAAAATTAGACAAATTCGAGATTGATCTATAGTTATCCACTAGGTTCTTCTCTCCCTTCTTAAAAACTGAAATTAATTATGAGGAAATGAAGACATGATGTTAATGAGATCTGTTACAGAAACAGCAGATAATGTAAGAGGAAGGTAATTGGTATGTGTGTCCTCATGATCAACTTTACCACAAGGAAGGTAAGAGGAACTGAATTTATGAGCGAAGGTGTTGACAATGTCCAGGGGAGATTCCAGGTCCGAGTCACTGTACACTAGTGTTTTTCGGAGTCTAGTTGAACCTTGCCTTGTTTGAAGAAATTTGAAAATTGTCTTAGGATTATTAACGACGGTTGTTTCTACATGATTAAGATATTGTGTGTAAGTCAAAGAAATTTCATCTTTACAAATTTTTCGGAATCGTTTAAAATGATTCAAATAGTATATATTTTTAGTAAATTTCCATTGACGTCTATAATACTCGTTTAGTTTCAGATTAGAAATAGTACTACTAGTGAATCAAGGTGGATAACGGGATTGAAAATTTTTTGAAGCATATTTTGGGACACAAGAATCAAATACAGTATAGAGTGTATTATAAAACAATTGAACAGCGAGATCAACATTATGCATATCGCTTAAAAAAATCCAATTCACATATGCAAGCTCGCGTAGGAGTTGCATAAGGTTAGCTTTTCGAAAATTGTGTGTGATGTTGGCATTTGAAGGAAAACAAGAAGATTTAGAAGTGGATGAAGGAAGTGGATGAAAGAAGTGAAACATCAATAGATAACGGAGGATCATGACGATCAACTGGTACAAACGGAAATTAGTAATGGACTAATTTCCGTTTGTGATGTTGGAGTGAACATTAGAGAGAATCAAGTCAAGTAACCTATCGTTGCAATTAGATTCGGAATTATACTGATTGAATTTTAATAATGTACATAAGTGCAAGAAAGTAGAGCACTTTAAACATGAAGAAGGATTGCTGACAAATAGTAAAAGATTAAAGTCACCGATAAGAATAGTGGGCTTATCGATTAAGAAGGTTTCAAGATATTCACAAGAAAGCTCGAAATCATGGTTTGTGTTGGGTGTAATATAACACGACATTTACAAATCACAAAATCAATAGTAGGTGTAAGTAATAAGAGGGTAGAACAATCAACAATTTCAAAGGAAACCCTACCTCTAAAAGCCAGGAAAACACCTCCTCCAGTGGTACGGTCAATTAGGTTAAATTTACGATCACATCTCGCGACTCTATAAGTATGAGGTACAAGTTCAGAGGAAGAAATCGAATCATCCAGCCATGATTCTGAAATAACGATAACATCATAAGAACCCTCACAGGCGCTGGTAAAGAATGAATGTGTTTTCGATCTTAAATCACGAGTATTTTGATAATGTTAATTCGACGTTGTTGGAGAACCGTTGGAAGTATTTAGTTTAAAGTAGAAGTAATAGGCGGTATGCCATTCTTGTATTTGATTGTCAAGTTAGTCTCGCCATTCCTTTGACGGACGCTTAGTTCGGCGCGCACTTCTTTATGCATTTGTAGTTGCATGGGAGTACGGTCACGGTAGATGGAGAGATTGGGAAACTTGGGCTTAAGTTTCGAAATATTATGCAATATGGTTATTACATTAGCTAGTATATTAAGAACATCCGTATCCGAGAAGACCTGGATGTCCCTAGCTTGAGCGATTACGAAGCTTCTATCACAGATTACGTGGAAGCATACCAGTGATATGGAGAACCTCCTACTCCGTCGACTCGAATAAATTTCTTGGCACGATAGAATAATAAGCAGATTATATCCTATTAGCAATTATCTTACTAATAATTGTTGGATATCGCTCTGTGAAGGTTTCGAATTGAATAATTTATATTAGATTAATAGGTAGAAAATCAGGAAATCAGTGTTTTTTCTGTTGCCTACTATTTTTTATTTTTTACTCTAACGAAGCAATACGCGCTGATTTCTGAGTTTTAAGAAGTACAGTAGTTCAGAAAAACTTGTCTTTAGCAAAGAGAATACGTAGCAAAAACGGTCTAAAATAGTCAACCATACACTGAAGGAATAGATGGACAAAAATTTCAGAAGAATTAAAAATGGTTATAGAAGGAAACTGGACAATTGCGGAATCATGGAAGAAAAAGTTATCGTAAACTACATAAGCACGGAAGGGAACAGAAATTTCTAAAAATTGTGAAAAAACGCTGATGTAAAGTTCCAAAAAATAACAAAAGAATTGGTAAGACGCGTAGTTCAAATTCTGAAAAATTCTAGAAATGTCGAGATAAATGTATTGAAAGCACACGAAAGAGGCTGATCGAAAATTCAGCGACTTTTAAAGAATGTCTAAAAATGTCTGAGACTGTATAGCGAATAAAGAGAGACAAATAGAGTAACACTTATTACGAACCATAAGTGAAGTGAACTGCTCACTTTCGACTATAAAATGCTGTTGAAAAAATATTTAAAATGACTCGAGACAGTTATTGCGGCTACTCAGGGGTTACTAAATCATCCGTACTCCTAGTTAAAAGTTTGTATCCCACAGTACCGACCCGATCAAGAAATTTCTTTGTGGAAATACAACAATTTGTCAGATTGAGTCAATCTGAATAATCAATAAAGTTCATGATATCGTGTTAGAAGAGATTGCTAATATGGCAAACATCTCAATTGAATGTGTGCAAAACATTCTTCACGAAAAATTGAATATGCGAAAGCTATCAACGAGATGGGTGCCGTGTCCATTACACAAGCAATGGCGACGTTTCATAACAATAAATTGTGATGGTAGAACCAATGGCAGATAACTTGTTGCTAGATTGTTGACTTTGTAGGTTCCAGTTTGTTCTAATTTTTATCATGGTTCCTTGAATTTGTGATCCTTCGTTTACTCCAGCACCTACGATAAGAGTTATCTCTATTATCGTTCTCTATTATTGTATCGGCACTCACCTACTTCATCTTATTTGGAGTTGAGATATGTACGTTGGCAAATTTGTTTATCTTAGGTTATGTTTTACATATATTTCAATACGGGATGGAACATCTGCGAGAAAAAGGAAGAGAAGAACTGCGATGAATACTAAATATATGCTGGCATATGTTGGAGAACCGGACTCATACTCCTGACCCACAAAAAGGAGATACAAAGGAATGCAGTAATTATTATGTATTACGTGTACGGTTCTCAGTGTATGAAAGATTATTAGAAAGTAGAATTAGGAAAACAATAGAACAGTAGATAGAAAATCCACAGAACTGATTCCAGCCAAACCGCAGCTATTAATACCATACCTTTTCAATTCAACAGAGAAGAAATTGACCAAAAACAAAGATGCGTATGTCTGTTTCTTAAAAATCCAAAAAGCCTTTGGCACCATAAGTACAGAGGATATTTGGGAAAGTTTTCAAAATAGAAAGGTAAACGCGATAATTGCTCAAGAAGTTTGAAGTTTATACTGGGAAACAAAAATTCAAGTAACAACAAGGACAGACTGTCGGAAAATTGTTATACATCAGAAGGAATAAGATGAGGAAGTATTTTAAGCCCGTTACTATTTGTTTGTGAAATTCACACAATTTGAAATGAAAGACGGAGACGACAAAATGCATTGTCATAAGTAATAATAACAGGAAAAGATATGAAACAAGTTGGTAGCTTTAAATATCTGGGGATAAAAATAAACAGTCTGAGAAATTTAGATGATTAAATAAATGCAAGAATAGAATTAGCAAATAGAATGTGCTATTCACTACAGACAAAGTTTATACAACATAAAGAAATATCTAAGAAAAACTAATACGACTACATGGAAGCGAAAACTGGGTATTAACAGAAGTACTGAAGAGGAGAATATAAGTGGCAGAAATGAAATACCACAGAAGAGTGATAGGAGTAAATAAGTTACAAAAAAAGGCGCAATGAGGACATAAGGAAGGAATCAGAAGTTAGGTTTGGAATAGAAACCATCAAAGGTAAAAGAATGGGCTAGAAGATAAGATACAAGTGAAGGAAGTGTGGAATATCAAATCGAAGGCGAATATCAAAAAGGAAACGGAACAGTACAGTGGAAGATATACTGAAGGAGATCGGAGAAGACTCGAACTCCGCGAAGAAAAAGGCAAAGGATAGGAAAGCTGATAAAAGAAAGAAGGAAGACAGGTGCAATAGAGACCATAAAGGATAACAAAAGACCGGATTATGTATTTGTATACACTGCGTCCAAAAAGTTTGAGAACACCTAAATAACATAATGTTTTTTGAGGAAAATCATAAAACATGTCAATTAATATTTTAAAAAAAAGCTATTAGTAGCAGTAATGTCATTTTAACAATGACCTTCAAAAAGTTCTGACGTTATATTTTTTTCAAATGGCAATATAACATTCCTGCTTCATTTTTGGATAGGTGCTGTCATTCCGTAAATGACACTTACCATACCTTACATAAGAAAGATTTTGAGGAAAATGTAAAAATATTATTCTAAAACGTGAAAACTTCTTTCCTGGTCCCTACCCAAAACGTAATACTTATTGTTAGCAAAGAGAATTCCCATTTGAAATCAGAATTTGGAGAAATTAATGAGGAGCAGCGTACTATGTTAACTAAGAACGGTATGATGTCGTACGACTATATTAGTTTATTTTGGCGTTTTGAAGAAGAATCTCTTCCACCTATTAAAGTGCTCTATAATAAATTCACCTGTAGAAATTTGTGGAATATATTGATCTGTACATGAAAAGGGACATATTACTGTTGACTGACGTTTTCGAGAATTTCCCAGAGTGCTATCAACCTGGACCTCGCCCACTACTACACGTTACTTGGCTGAACTTGGAACGCTATGTTATATTATACCAATCAGGAATTACACTTTTTTATGAATCCCAATATGTATCTTTTTGTAGAGAGTATAGTACTCGTAGTTCGTCGCAGCCAAGTCTACTCGAAACGTTGCTCACAGGCCAATAACAAGTATATGTCTAATTACGATGCTACAAGACGTGACTGTTATCTTATATATACATAAATAATCAGTATGAATGGGCTTTTAGCTAATATTTACTCTATACAGGATACGAATGAGCTAGTACGAATACACTTCCTTCTATTGCCGGTGATGTATGTATATTTTGGAGATAGACTTACAATATCCTGAGAAACTATATGATTGACATAAAGATATCCCCTTCTACTGTCAGCACATTAATACAGTTATACAGAAACCCTCAATATCTCTAAAAGAATCGAGAAGGCTGATGGCAACATTGCATAATAAAGAAAAATATGTAATCAGTAGTTCTCTGGCTCTAAAGCAAGCGGTTCATAAATTTCGGCAGTCACCTTGGCTCAAGGTGTACATCGATTTGAATACACGCTTACGAACCAATGCAAAAGATGACGTTGATAAAAACCTGTATAAGTTAATGAGTAACGCCGTCTTTGGGAAGACAATGGAGAACATACGAAAACGAGTAAATATTCGTGCGCGGGAGCTTATATATCCAAACCTGAGTTCAAAAGTTGTACCATATACAATTAGAATTTACTAGCAGTAGAGCTGCGACAATTACAAGTTAGCCTAAATAAACCCGTTTACGTAGGAATGTAAATACTTTGGTATATCAAAGACGATATACGATTTTCACTATAGCTATATGCTTAGGAATTTTGGAACTGATTGCATTATGTTATACACCGATACCGATTATTTAGTCTACCAATTAGGTAAAAATCCTTACGATTATATTAGAACAGACTGTTATAGATACTTTAACACTCCTGAAAGATGAGAACGCCGGACAAATTATGATGGAGTATGTCGGTTTAAGGTATAAGCTATATTTTGATAAATTTGAACGAAGACTCCAAGGTAAGGAACACGAGTATGAAATAACCCGAACTATTAGAAATTTTGGAACGACTAAATAGGCTAAAGGAGCAAAATCGTCGTTAGTACAAACAAAAAGAAACGTTGAATAATATGTAATATGTTGATTGCCTTGAAAAATGTAAAGTAGTAAGTGTAGAACAAAATTTAATACGATCTGAAAAACATTTGGATTATATCACATCGACTTTATCATATTCACTATATTGTTCATAAAATACACATATTATTTAGCTTGAAAATTGTAGAACTGTTAACAGTTTCAAAAATATTTAAGCTTATGCATTTATATTATTTAATTTTATTAATTATGAACTATTTATCCTGCAGTACAAGTAGTAGCTATTTAATACTCTCCTCTCCATACTACAAAGTAAAACTTTCTTCTTATGGCAACGCGCCAAAGATAAGCGCGGTGGCGAACGTACCGGGGATAGACGTCGTACTTGCGTCATACGTAAAGCGAGCTACTGTTTGATTCACACTATTGCCCGTCCTACCTAAGTATTGCGGCGTTGGGTTACCTTAAAGTTAACAATTTTTAACGGTTTAATAAACAAGTTGTAAACGTTTTGATTATAGAAGTTTTAATAAGCACTAGTTTGTAACAGATATTTTGAAATATTCATAATTTTAAACAAACTTCATATAAAAATAAAAGATAATTAATATGACTTCGGAAGGCAGGTTTTTCAAATAAGTATGTGTTAAATTCAAATCAAATATGAAACTACCTCATGATTGCTTGTTTACTTCCTTCACATTGAAAAGAAGAAGTGGATGTATTCATTTTAAAATATATTATTTGTTCAAATTCAGGCATTTTTTTATTTAATCTTTCAATTCTTGTCCCATGATACAGAGTGAGTTGGGACGAACGGTCCAAACCCCATTAGTGTAATGTACATGTAAAAAAAAACTCATTATGTTCTTATCCTATTTCCATCCAAGTCCAAGCATAATTTTAAAAATATCGCGTTCTTGTAATTGGTTCAGACTGCGGGCTTCAGATCAGGGGGTATTCCGAAGAATCTTAAGTTTTTATATTTCTACATATAGATGTAGGAATAGAAAAGAGGGAACTATATTTTGGGAGCTTGATTATGTATAAGTGTGCCGTGTTTAAGTTGAAAAGTTTGCAAGAAGCGCTGATGCGCCCACTCTCTTAAGGCGGCCCGGATGGTAGATACAGCTGTATGTGCTAGACATGTGTCAAAATACACCACGCATTGTTACACTGCCCCTTGATTGTGATGTAGGAAATTGGTCAATTCCTTTATAAGTTTGAAAAGGAAAATATTTATAAAACAAAGAGGGACCATTCGAAGCGTTCAGGAACAGGAAAACATATGTTGTGGATTCTTCATCGTTCATGACAACGAATAAGATGCTAGTATATCAAAATTTATTATAGGATTCTAACTTGGCGGAAACTAAACTTTAAAATATCCTAGCACGAAAATTCTGACTATCATTTAAACAATTTTGAAAAATGATAAATCTTAGAGAAAAAGCTAGAGCCTAATAAAACTATTGATTGATGGTTAAAGAAAAAAGTGGAATGATATTTTGCATCCCTTATTGGATATCACTAAGTTTTTAGCAAGACAAAATTTACCTTTTTGAGACCACAGAGAACATTTTCTGAAAACAAGGGGAAACTTTGTATAATTAATTGAGCTAATCTCGCGCTATGACCCTGTCTTAAAAGGGCAACTAGCCAGAATGTGACAGGCAGGAACCAGGAAAGATGATTTTACAGCAAAGAATCATAAAAGGAGCAAAATATGGAATATTGCTTAATAATACACTTAATGCGTCTCATCGGGACCAATTGACCTACATTATTCTTGTCGGAACGATATCGTAACGCTTCCACTATGTGGGTTAATAAGAAAGCTTCATTTGTACTAACTTATGTAACGCTTTTTGGAGCACTAGAAATCGTTTACGACTTCTTTATCGACCCACATGTTGAATAACCATATTGTCAGAGCCTATAGAGAAGAAGCCGTCGAGAATCAGGTAGAGTGAAATCTGTGATGAACAATTTTTACAAATTGGTGCAGGCTGTAGAAAAGTTGTGTGATCTAATAAAGAATTGTAGAACAAAAGGTTCGGCTCAAATGTTGATAAAAAACGTTTGGGATTTCAACTTTCTCGGTTACTTCATTTAAGGTGAACCATACCCAAAGTACTTGCAGACTGAAAGAATTGCTTTGAATGAAACAATACAAAAATTAGTCGCTTTAATTTTTGTTTAGGAAAGCCGAGACGAACTGTTTAAAGATGCGTTGATATTTTCCACACAACTTGTGAAGAGAATGGCATACCAACGGAGGAACTGGAGCGAAAAAGGCTTAAGAAGATAATGTCAACAGAAGTAAGAGATGAAGCCTTAACATTGAAATAAGAATTAATAAGATGCATGTTTCACTCGATCGATATTTTCTATCAATAACTACAACCAGAACAAAATCGGCACAAGAAATATATAAAAACTTTGCGGTCGTTTAGTGAATTGACCGTTTTGAAGAACGTCAGTAGTCGATTTCAAGCCCCATGGAAATTTTTGATGAGATAGAAGAAAATGTTATTACTTATATTTATTAGATACTGTAAACTTATATATACTAAAAATGCGAACCTTATTTTATACTAATTTCTCTAGAGGTTTTCAAGTTTAAATTGATTATTTGAATAGAAGAGCGTTTCAAGCTTTTCGTTCATAAATCAAACGAATTTCTTTTCCTTGACAACCCATATTTCGCCGGACAGTCCCACCATGCCCGCATCGTCCCAGACATGCTTAAAATCCGGGGAAATGAGAACGTCTGGTAACCTAGGCCGTAAAGGTAATAATGATTTTGTTATTGATGTTCGATAACGCCATCGCCTCATACAAATAATGTACAAATATTCAACTTATTATTTTCAACGGCCTTGATATTTATCATTGGTCATAAAATGCGTGCGCAAATATAAACCGTGAACAATACTGGTTGAAGTAATACTTTGCAACGTAAAACTGATAAGAATAGTTCTTTTTTGTATGTATATATACCAATAACAATAAAATAAACATTTAAAAGAAAATTAATTGAGAAGAGCACTGTGCAAAAAACAAAAGAGACGTGGAAATAGTAATAGTAATAATAATATATTTGTTCGACAGACATTATTCCATTATAGGACAAACTACAAAAATAAATACATATACAAAACATAACAATAGGGATTTAATATTACATTGTAGCGACATATACACCAAATTAGCAATACTAATAATAATAAAATCATGAATAATGACAGAACGCAGGACATTGGCGTTATATGACGGAACACGAAGAGCGTTGTAGTATCTGGATGATAACCATGGCACATTGAGCTAACAAGTCCAGACTAAACCTGCAACAACGAGTTGCGCTTCACGAAATTATCAGAGACTAGACAGACTCGTGTTTATTCGTCTCATGAGAATGGGTTCATGTTTCCTGAATAGTCTCTGCTAATTTCGTGAAGCGCACTCGTTTCTACAGGCTTAGTTCAGACACGTTGTTTTTCAATTTGAATATAAAACACGCACTTGCATTAACTCTACGCGCATTTAAAGGTTCCATCATATGACGCTGTAACAACACACTATAGTGAACGCTGCGCTCTTGAAGGACAAATACTTCAAAAACTTCAAAATTCACCTCTAATACGGATACCAAATCACACCACCATACTCCAGTTTGCTTACCACAAGTGCACTGAATAATTAGCGGATCCATAAATTCTTTAGATATGCGCGTAAGAAAATCAAAAAATTTAGTAGCAGATGTGTATACACCACAAATGTATTGGGGAAAACTCAGTTGGTGGTCAAAGGTCTCGTCTAAATCACGAGCGATGGAATTCTCATCGATGGAGTAAACGAAGTAAATTGGTTTCTCAAAGCTGAAAAACACTTTTCGCAAATATTAAAACATTAACTATCAGTTATAGACTCGTTCCACACACGCATGCGATTGAGTCAAACAATAGTTTCGCTTTTGCAGCTGGATTATCGCGCGACTTGAATTAGCAAATGGAGTTCAAGCCTAAGAACAGAGCAATATTTCTATTCATCCATTATACTCCAGCCCTTTGTTTTAACAAGCGCATTTCGGTTGTCTTTATAATAGAAAGTCGGGAGGTTTTGCACGCCTACAGCTTTTGTTTTATAACCGATATACCGGCTTAACGTTTTTTATGCTCATGATACGCATTTGCGATTTTTATTAGGGCTACTGCTGATTTGATGCTTGGCTATATTGTTGGTTTTGGCTGCAAACGGCAAACGCATTTGTACGAATTCTTTATAGACGTCACGCCGGGAACTGCATCGATCGATAAATGAAGAATCGATCGATGCAATTCTCGGTGAGACACCTATAGTTATTAGACAATGTGGAAAATATAAATATAGAATAACTTCCTCGTGGTATTGGTGGAATCATTCACGATAAATGCAACAAAAGGAGAGAAAAAATTCATTACTCACGGACATGTTTCTGCCCATCCGGCGTCATCAGCATAGTTTCGAGAGTATTTTAATTCCACCTTATCTCGCTATTTATTTCACAGTGAATGCCACAACATTTTAAAACGACGAGCTAAACATTTCTTGGAGCCCTCTAGTGCCAAAAAACACTTGCCTGCCGTTTAGAAAGCAGCGACATAAACTGCACATGTAGAGCTAAAATAACCTCGAAACTACGCCGGGTAGGCAGAAACATGTCCATGGGTAGTGTATTTTTTCTCTCCTTGCGTTGCATTTGCCGTAAATGATTCCATTAGTACCATGAAGAAGCTATTTTAGCAATAGTTTTTTTGCTCATTGAACTCGACAATTCCCAAACCTTTTTCCCTGTAGACCATTCCCGGATTTTTTCCGTAAACCTTGTCTGCAGATTATTGAATTTTCTCAAACCTAACAACGGCAAATGCTTTTCAAGACTGGACAAAAGAAAAAAACGTAGAATTTTTATTTAGATCCTTAGCGAAAAGGCACAACGTGCAAGTGAATATTTGAATTTTTGACGAAACAAATCAGAACCTAATAAAATTCTTTCATAAGATTAAATAAGTTCAAATAACACAAAAATATCGGTACACTCCGCATCACACAAGTTTAATATTTCAATCCGGGACAGCTATTTCGAAGATGTATCGATCCTCATCTTCAACCGAAGACCGAATTCGGTCTTGCGATATAATTTTTGTAAATGAAGTAGTATTTGTGAAAGCAATCCTTCAAATTACTTTCACATGTATGGTTTCAAATATACAATGCGAAAAGCTAATGCAAATAAACGCAATTGTTACTAATAGTAAATGTATCTAGTTTTTATAAATCGTATCGATAAACTGAACATCAATTAATTTAAGGTTTAAAGATGTTAATTCATAATAATTAATCATATGCTTCGCTGTGTGTTTTATATGTATATGTAGATCCAAAGAACTCAACTGCTTTCATTCGTATTTAGTGTCTTATGAAGTCGAGCGACGGTAACATATGAAGGTGAAATACCAACAGAAAGCGATACTACCTCAAGATTCATATTCACAATAGGTTCATTGCAGCACTAATATATGTTTCTGAAGCCTTCTGGTACCCCATTCTAAGCTGATAAAGAAAATAATAATTATGATTTATCTACATGTCATACAATACAAGGGAGAAGGGTAGGATGCGGTAATTATTGATTTATTTATTATTTGTTTTGTATTAATTTTTCTATAAGTAGAGACAATTTTTTTATACCACAGTATAATTCGATACACCAGAGTACGAATATAGAATTATTATAAAACCCGACACACTTAAGAGTACCGGGGTCTTGAGAAAGAAGGCGAAAAGAATTATTATAACATTCTGACATAATATAATCAAAATTCATCATCCATTTTCTATTCTCTATTCTGAAAGTTCAATTAATTTCAATATTGTCTAAGAATAAAATAAATTGCATGAATTATTACGATACTATGATTCAAATCGAATTTGAAATTTAAAACATATTTGAATATCAAATTAAACTGTTGAATTGTTATTATACCTTGTCATAATTTTCATTTATCGAGATGAATTGTTATTGTATCATGGACGATTTTCATTATTCAATGGCTATACAACGAAAATTATATATAAAACCTACTTCCTTTAGACACTCCTAAATAATGTGATTTTGAATCATTTTTGTATCTATAAAATACTATTATAGATACAAGATTTTAAAAATATTTTCAACTACTTTACTCCTCAAAATTCACGGAACACTTGAATATTGATCACTACTTGATGTATCCCCATTTAAATATCATGGAACCCCATTTTTTTCTTCTCGCCGATATGAATCCCCAGCGAAACAAAATCAACTCCATACAAACCACTTTGGGAAAGAGGCTTAGAGTATAATAGAATTTTATAAAGTACGCGCGTCGCTTTGCTAAATAATTTAATTTCAAAAATTTTAATAAAATACATGGTCAAATATAAAAAAAAATGTGAATTTCAAGAATACGTTTACAATAGCATTACATAAAATATGACAAATTTTCATTCATTAATTTACAAGATTCTAATAAAAGTAATTTTCGAAATGGCGAGAATAAATCACCATAAAAAAATATTACAAATAATCTTCTATACAACCAAAAAGAGTAAAAAAAATATAACCTAAGATTTTATGGATAAATACATTTTTCCCTTCAATGTCTGTTTTACAGGATTTATTTTCTTTAAAATCTGTGTCATAATATTAACTAATTGATCACTTGAAAGGCCAGTCTTTTTAGATTTAAACTTTTGCAATAATTCTGTAGTGGTCATAGGTTTTCTCATAAGGTATTTACGAACAGCATCTTCTGTAATTCCAGATTCACTATAAAAAGATCGTATTACAATTAACAACGTTAAATAAAAATGATGTAAGAATTAGACTTACTTAGCTCCCGGTATATAATTAGAAACAGATGTTTCAGTTTTTGGTTTTTTATTTGACGGACCCGCATTATCAGAAGGAAGTTTTCTCTTACCATCGACAGTTGGTGTACCTGCTCTAGAACTAGAAACGGAGGTTACTGCATCTTTGACGGTTTTTGAATCAAACTTACTTATTTGCATCTTTATCTTTTAACTTGTCGGTTTGTTCAGCTTTCTTGGCTTTCTTTTCCGCCTTTTCTTTCTTAATTTCTTCATCTGTACTGCTATCTGAACTAAAGTCGTCATCAGATTCTGCAATGCAACAGACATTGTATAATTATTAAAGTAATATTAAGTAATAATGAACAAAATGATTTCAATCAAATGACCAATCGATTAACTTCTGCGGACCTAGTTTATAGTATTTACAACTTACAACAAAATATTTCTCGCTGTATTTTTATGAAATTCACTTTCTAAATCATTCTAATCGTGTGGGCAGTTGTAAAATACTAGAGATTCGATAGCTCTCAAACTTCTATTCTTTGACGAATAATTTTTATTTACTACTATTTCCAGTATCATTTGATTATTCAATCGAGATATTTTAGTAGTCAACTAATCAAATGAATTCATTGAATAGAGCATCCCATCATTAGTATTAAGTACTTACTTTTGTCACTTTTATCTTTCTTCGCATCTTTCTTGTTATCCTTCTTTTTCTTTTTGTTTTTCTTATTCTTATCTTTCTCTTCAGTTTCCTCTTTCTTTTCACCTTCCTTCTCTTTATTTTCCTCTTCCTCATTACCCTCTTCTTTCTCAGATTTTTCCGATTCGTTTTCGGAATCTTCCTCATCAGAATTTAGTAGCTTCCTGCGTAAAACGTCTAGAAGAAATCACGTAATAAATAAAAGGATTGTACTTTACCTAAGTGCTTTTTCTTCCGCAACTCCTTCTAGTTTCGTATCTTCAGGCTCACTGTCTGTACTGTCAGATATATAATCCAATTCTCTACCCTCGTCGTCGCCATCATCAGATTCTTCAAACGCTTCGGCATCTGTATCACGCTTTTTCTGTTTCTTCTTCTTACTTTCATTTTCTATTTAACAAATCAAACATATACATACCTAAATTTGAAGAATTTATTCGAAACTTTGTAATTCGGCAAATTACATTTAGGTACTTTACTGCAGCTCCGAATAAAATTATTTTTTTCATTATGACTCATTTACACAGCGTAGGGGAGTATTCAGTACATAAAATGATAAAACAAGACTCAAATATCACATTTTTATTGATCCCAAATTTCTGTATGTTAAAAATTACTCGACTAGATTAAGAATTTAGCAAAATATAATCACAAAACTCTGTCAAAAATGTCTTAAGTATCGAGTTGATGCTATGCAATTAAATATTTAAACATTTACAAACTGTGTTGTAATTTTAGAGTCTTACGAAACAGTTTTAGTTGAATAAATGCAAACTGTTATGATCAAAGATATCTCCATTAAATTTTGAGATTTTTACTTAATTTAATATGTCCAAAAACATGTTTAAAATATTGAATTAAAAAAAATATCAACTTTTGTTTAACACTAATATTTAAATAACTTATTACTTTTATGGACTAAATATACTCCACTATTATGTTACACAATTCTCTTGCAATTTATTGATATTGTGTAATAGTGAAATAAAAATCACTGTATGTACCCCTTTTGAGGACAAACAATCACTTTTTCTCATAATTAGTGGGCTACTCGACATATATAGTTGTGGTTAATTTAAAACTTTAATTACAATTGTACCTTGTTTCTTCTTTTTCTTTTCTTGTTTGTCATCATCGTCTTCCTTCTCTTCTTCCGCTGATGACTCGTCCTCCGAGGAATCCATCCATTCGTCCATTTCAGAAATTTTTAACTCTAAAATGAAGATTATAGTTGTTTAATTATTCATTACACATCACTAGTTACTTTAGATAGAATATATGAGATTAGTATTTTTAATTACTACACATAGCATATTTTCGGATCCTGGCATAATGTGGCACGCATGTATGTGTATTGATATATGCTACAATCTACTTACAATAACTAGTTGAAGTATTACTTTCTTTCTCCGTTTGGAGATGTATTTTGTTTACTTTCTATTTCGTTTAATAAAGCAGTTCCCTCTACTTCCCACATTGACAATTGTAAGATGGGAATCAAAACAGTATGTTGCCCATATTTTCAGTGTTATTCAAGATAAATATTTTAACGACTTCATTTAAGTGGATAATTAAAATATGGTTTACAAATAACTATAACCATTACCAAGAAACAAACCTTAGGATTGTTAGAATCATTTAATATTCAGCGATATTGAAGTTAAAAATCATATCTGGTGATCGATTCGTTCTAAAAGAAAAATTAATACAAATTCGGATTTATATATTTCAAGAAAAATTAGAATATTCTTCTTTTGCTTCAATTTCCTTAGGTAATTGCCATTACTACTGTACATTATTGTATCATAAGAATATAGTATGTTACAGGTTATGCAGCAGTTTTATACATATATGTTTTGAAGACGAATAATATATCTGACAAAAAGCTGCTTTCTCTGCTGGTAGCCAAAATCTAACCCTATAAAATCAAAACGTTGCTGAAACTAAAGAAAAGCAATTTAGCATTAGTTGCATTCAGTGTTGTCTTCCTCCAGGTTAATTCCTTATTATGTCAATTTACTGAAAGATATGTCCTACCAACTTAACGCAATATTACGCGCCTCTCATTAGGAGTCCTGTATCACATCACTGCTTGTGGATTAGATCATTTTACCCTTAATATATGTATACATTTCGGAGAAATAACAATTTCTGGAATGTTATCTCAATGGAATCACAATGTTTTGTTTATCATTGTCATGGCAACCAAACAATATAAACAGCAGAAACCTCTTAAATGCAGAACTAGCGGTTAGCTGCAAATATCTTTTATTTACAGTGTTACACATATGCATCACTACGCAAAAACCATTATAAATTTCCTATGCGGTGGATACAGAGAACATATATGGTGCAAAAAAAAAGCGTTTGAATTTGGTAAAGTTTAGCATTGAATATCCTGCATATTTCAAAGGGGTAATTCAAAGCAATAATTAGGTAGAATCAAATATGTAATTTATTCTTGTAAAAATCTACCATAAAATGTACTTGCATTTCGAATTTTTGGAATGAAATAAATGTAGGACAAAATTGTAAACATCTAGTTATTCTACTAATCACCCTATATACACGAAAATATTTTTGAAGGATACCTTCGATGTCTATTATGTCATTAGAAAATTTTAGCTTTTCACAGTTTACACTATAGACGCTCCAGGAAAGTGTATGTATGTATGTTTATTTTATTTTAGTTGTTTTTTTTCTATAGTTATATTAGTGCCGTTAGGTATAAACTATAAGTGTTTAACTTCAATTGAGAAGCGAAAGAATGCAGTATAAGCGACGCCTTATAAAATAAAAATTACCTTTTGATTTGCTGCCTTTTTTGGGTTTTCCTGCTTCTCCTTCCTCTTGATCACCATCTTCATCACCTTTTAGTCTTTTTCGTAACATTAAGGAAAAATAATTCAAATGTTTGTTACGCTTACTGAACTCTTGTTCAGCCTCCTCTGCTGACAAAGCTTTGTATCTCTGGATTGGCTGAAATTTGTACCTAAAAATGTACAAAACAACATTTTCCCATAACATAGTGATTAAATCCAAACCATTCATGCAAAGGGAATGCTTCAATAGCTCCATCAGCAGCATGAGTAAACACATAATATGAGGCATTTTCTGATACTCCACCCTCCCTTATTCCTAAATAAAAACAAAGCAGATTAATACATTTCTTTCGAAAATTAAATTTTAATTATAAATTTTAAGTATCTTCAAAATCAAATATGTAACGGTAAGCAAAATCATAAGTGCAATTACCAATGAAAGTTGTAGTAAACCTCAAACTCATTCCACAAAATCATTAACATAACATTGGAGGCGAGTTCGAAAATACATGAGTACGAGTGATAACAATACATACCTTATACTCGTACTCTGTATTTTCGAACCCCCCCTGCTTGTGTCAATTGATGCGTATACAGACTGAGAGTCGGTCTTATAGTCGGGTCTACCTTGATCGGATATATTCGGAGCAAAAGTGTTGGCTACAGTTGGCGTTTTAAGTTTGATATCTTAACTAAACTGCTGACACCTACACCTCCTCAGGAGGTAGGGTAAGTTTGTGCAATTCAGCGTAGCTGTCATTATTATTTTACATTATATTTACTTAATCCAAATTTATTTCTATCTTATTTATAGGGGAGATACAAAATGACATTCATATCGCTTGTAATCGATGAAATAATAAAATACAAGAATAGCTATGTTGTTTAAGGATCAGCTAAGTGTTGTAATGAAAGAACATAAGTACATTACTATTATAAATTTATAGATGGAAACATGTACGCTGTATTTGTTAGTGTAAATTTAGATAAACTATTAAAATTGGAAAATTATTGTATTTATATTATTTATATTAAATATTAATATTTAAAAGTAAACTGTAATAATGAAAATGAATGCAGTATTAATCCTAATCAGAAAACAGAATCGCTGGATGATGAATATGAAATTAACAGAGCTTCATCATCTTGCTTGCCACCATACTCCATCTTTTAGGTTTTGTATACTACACAAATACCAATTTCTACTGTTCGTTTATATCCATTTGGAGTAGTTCTGAGCAATCAGAACTATCACGTGATGGCAACCCTATTACACTCTAGAATGAACGCGAGCAAGAAAAACAAACAAACCTACTTAAGGGCGCATTCACATAAGGTAGTGCATAATTATTGTAAGAATTTAACAACTGAGATGAGTGATTTGCTTCGTTATTAGTCATAACATAATCTATGCTTATGTGTTGATATTAACGATATTAACAATTGCTTTTGTAATACACGGAAACGCACAGAAACAGGGAATACAGAAACAGAGAAAACAGAAATGTTACATAGTATGTTTATTAGCAATTTTTGCAGTAATCATGGCACAGAAATTCAAAAACAAACGCAGAAAATAATGTTAAAGTTTGACGTGTGTATAACGCTACTCAAGATTCCCTGTTTCAGTAAAAGATTATGTTGAAAAACAATTTATAAAATAATAATAAACAAAAAAATACAAAACCCAATCAATTTTTCTACTGGCGCTGTTACTTCTTTTGCATAGGTTTGTATATACCGTCATCTAAATTTGCCATTGCTTCAGCAATTATCGCCCACGTAAACACAACTCATTATTAATTGTAAATATATTCTAATTTATAATTAGTGATGGGCAATATCGACTGAATACATTGATTATTTCGATTACCAAAATATCTCGATTGATAAATCGAATGATACTAAAAATAATAGTAGTCATTACAAAATAGCAGTTGGTAAGAATCATTCGTTAAAAAGTAATACATCATATGACCCTTAAGAAATAATGGTACTAATACTTTTGCAGTTTATTATTTTTAAATAAATAATACCAACTACTATTTTAATTCATTTCAACAGTCGATAAAAATCACTTTTAACAAGTGATTTTTATCGACTACTATTTTCTAACAAAATGATAATCCTGCAATTTACGGGTCCCATTCGCGTCATATTCGCGCAGGCGCATAACTTGACAGTATTGCCAGATTTAAGTAATAATATTAAAAGAAACATACTATAAAAAATAGATATAAATAGTTATATTAATTTTTTTCTATTAAAAGTACAAAATTGGAATACACATATATGGTTGTTAAAATTTAATCAAGTGTCCAATGACTTTTTTGCAAAATGTCCTGCTATTTACCGTGTGGTTTGCAGCATTATTGCGATAGTGATCTTCTCTCTCTCTGTACGATTACACCACCTTTTTCCACTATTTTTAATAGAGAAAATTGAATTGAACTAATAAATACAAACATTCACTAAAATATCTAGATTTTACCGAACGATTCTCAAATGAATTAAAATAACCGACGAAAATTTAACATCGCATTAATTCTTGTATGCGAAAAGTGCAGTGATGGGCAAAGTAAGGGAAGTGACTAAATTTTTGCAGCGACTAGATACACTCGTGTTTATTCGTCTCATGAGAAGTTCGTGTTTGTTTCTAGTTTCCTCGACACTTCCTCGAGTCTGACTAGTTGCATTGACAAATTAGTGTCTCTCCTATCTTCCCCAAAACTGGAACACTGATCATATGAAATGAATGCCGTAAAATGCAGGTTTACCAAAGTTCCTTGATATACTTAATTAAGTAGATCATTGAATCGTACTTCTGGCCTATTATCTTTGGAGAGTGAGTGGTAGAAAAAAAAATAACACCAGCCAAGGACGGTAGCGGTGAAAACGGACAATTACTTCTTTTGTATTCCATTTTCTTTTTTCTAGAACTTCTAAATTAATGTAAAAATCTAAGTTTAACAAGATTCAGCGTAAAGTTTAGGCATATAAAGATGTTGTTTCGTTAATTAATAATCGTTCAGTCAGTCTTCATCAAATATCTCAGAAAACTTTCACGTTGTAGTATTGTACGTGGTGTAAAATAGATACTCAACTTCACTTGGGTCGCTGCATCAAAAAACAAATAGTTTTCGCGTATATTTCGACATCAATATATTCTTAAATAGTAAAAGAAATTATCAAAGGTTGCCATGGAAATAAAACAATTGTCAATGCGATTAACTAATGACTTTAAATGACACTAATTTTATATTCGAGTTTGTCTATCTGTCATTTAGATAAAGTGTGTCGAAATAAGACCCCAGTAAAAATGTGTCAATTTGAAGAATTCGAATTGGAACTCAAGAATGAAACAATGTAATTATTCAGAAGTAGCCGAGTTTCAAAAAGAAACATAAACATAGAGTTTATGAAGTGGAATTTCTCTATACAACATGAGACTAAATTTCTAATGTTTTTATGTGGGGAAAATTTCGAAATCTTATGCTTCTCGGAAATTATTTGGTCGCAAAATTCTGGAATGTCTCTAAAACACTCTTTTGGCAATTTAGAATATTATTTGAATTGGCAAATGAATCTTTGGATGTGATATAGAAACTTAAACGACGACTAACCTTGTACAGAGATATTCCGCTATGTTTATGTGTTTCTATTTAAAACTCAGCTACTTCTAGATAATAATTTTGACCCACTTTTGAATTCCAATTTGAATTCTTCTGTTTGTTAGATTTATTTCGACACACATTACCTGAATAACAGATAAATAAATGTTTATTGTCTACTTGACCACATTCGTCATGAGACTAGTTAAAAAAGAATCTATAATAATACATATATACATAATACAAGAAAAGAACAAGAAGAAAACGTTGCTCAAAAAGAGAAACATTGTTACAACTAAGAGTACTTATTAAAATATTCCTCCAAGGAGTAAAATACTTTATCCACCAAAAAAACGCCCAGCATATTCTTAAACGTTGAGACATATTTGTAATCGTAATATCGTTAGGTAAAGCATTGTACATCTTTATGCCCTTATATTGGGGTGACCTCTCATGAGTGATGTTGATAGATAGACTCGAAGTCCGATATATAAATATACCTTGTCTCAATAACAGGAGGATTGATTTAAATTTTTCGCGCAAAAATTAAGCGCTTCCATTGGCTCTAATCAAACACAACTTACATAGAAACCATATCATGACGGAAGTCGTCGTCGGCCATGTATAGTGTTTATTATAACCTATCAACGTATCGCTAACAGAGTTTAAAGTTGAACCTTCTACAGTACTTTTCGGTTATTTTGCAGCTTATTATTAAAAAAACGAGTTCTTTTGAGAACCAAGTCGTCGAATAATGAGTAAAGGAGCAGGTCCCCCTACCTTGAGACTTTCTCCGTCGAGAAACATTTATCGCTAGACGAAGGCTTATCACTCCATATCGGTTCCGATACAGGTTTCCTCGAATGCGGCTTGTTGTTGTTCGAGGGTAAAAAACCAACAAACTATAATGAAGAGATGAATAGTGCTGTCTTTAAGGAATGGTTTGAGAAGACATTAGCTATGTTACCTCATAACTCTGTAATTGTGATGGACAATGCACCATGTCATTCACAAAAAAGTGAAGAGATTCCAACCTCTAACTGGAAGAAGGTTAGGAATGGCTACGATCAAAAAATATTTCTTTCAGTGGGGATATGATTCGTTGTCAATTACTACACTTAGTACGCCTCAACAAAAATAGATTTAATAGTTACGTTGTTGATGAAATGGCAACGAAGGCAAAAAAAAATCATTTTAAAGTTACCACCGTACCACTGCGAATTAAAGCCCCATCAAATTAATGTAGGAACAAATGAAAGGGGAAGTACAAATATAGATTTTAAATTAGCAACTGTCCGTCAAGTTCTTTTAGAACCTGTTAATAATGTCTGTGCGGCAAAATAGCAAAACACACAGACATCGACAATTAAAGTGACTTTCTATCAGAGAGTGAATCGGAAATATAATTATACATTTTCCACTTTTGTTGCTATAATAAATGCCATGTTATATATAATGTACTATTAATATTAAGATCACAAGATTTCAAGATTTTCGCAATAAAGTGTCTTAATTGTCGCCTGTCTTTTAATACTTGTAAAATATTCTGTTGATTTATAGTAACCAATGAAAAAATAAGAATCAATTTTATATAAGTCCTGTTTGTATGATTTGTAGAAGTAGAACATTATATTAAGAATAATTTCCAATCATTGCATGAAGTGTTGAAATCATTTCTATCTATTCGCTTATTAATGTAGTAGGTACTTTACGCACACAATATTTAATTTTTTTTCTTATTTGCAAAAATAAAGTAACACGTAAAACGTCAACAAATTCATACTGAGGTCATAGGAGGCGAACGCATTATAGATTCAAATTAGCCGCCATCTTCTATGCGTTTTGTTCGAAAAGTCGTATTATGGTCGTATTTCATTATATTGTGTGAACCGTTCTGCTTCCGCTACTCCTCCTGTTTATGAGACATAGTATAGCATCGTTAAAAAAAAATTAATTTTCAATGGCGTTGACGATTGTTTTATTTCCATAATCACCTTTGATGATTTTTTTACTATTTAAAAATGTATTGATATCAAAATATATGCCAAAACTAATTCATTTTGGTGTAGCATGAAGCAGGGACGCAACTAAAGTTGAGATTCTACGCTCTTTGATGATATTTTACACCACATACAACACTACAACGTAAAACTTTACTGAGAATTTTGATGAAGGTAAACCAAACAATTATTAATTGATGAAATTACATTTTAATATGTCTAAACTTTAAGCTGAGTCTTGTTGTATTTAGATTTTACTTTAATTGAGAAGTTTTGAGAAAGAATACAAAAGAAGTAATTATCCATTTCCATCACTACCGTAGTTGGCTAGACTTATATCTTTCTACCATCTACACTTCAAAGATAATAGGCCAGAAAAAGAACTTTTTTTTTAGAAATCGAGCTTTCCACCATTAGCGATCTCTATTTTTCAATAGCTGGATAAACTGAAGTCACTAGATAAGATGTGTTGATAGCGATGATGACAGATAACCTCTTAGATGTTAGTTGTAACTTCACTGTACATAAGGGAAATTGTAATAAAGTTCGCACTTAAAGAAACAATTATGCAAATTATAAGTCTTGACATAGTTTATAGAATGTTACTTTTACTTTATATATTGGTATATATGAAGTGTTTTACCTTTAAATTTTTTAACACCACTTCCATAAGATTTTAAAATCCATGGCTGATCATCAGCTTTGTATTTCCGTGTGATAATTCCTAATTTTTTCCTCCTAGCTTCCTCTTTTGCTTCTCTTCCAAATTCTGATCCCGCACCAAATCTATAATAAAAGTTGCTTTTTTACAATATCACATTAGTTCGTAGAAGTATAATATAGTACATTCTACATATTGCATTACTTTGGCATTTCTTCTTCCACACCTTTGAATTCTTTCATATTATTTTCACGTTCCATCTTAACCTGTGTCCATTTCTCAAAATCTACATCTAAAGTAGCGTTAAATCGCATAACATGATAACGTTTTTCTATATTTTTCGGTACTCTTATACTATATTCTTTCACATTTGCCTGTAGAATAAAAACAATTAATAATTCTCTTGACTGTTAATGTTCGCGAAAACTTTACACTCGGTGGAGCTGTAGACATATTTTCTCAAACTTCAACAAACGTAAACATATGTAGCAATATCGAAATATAATGTTTAGTTAATTGTGGAAAATCGGTACGATTTCTACGTTTAGTTGAACTGATTTTAACAGAATTGAGCAATAATTATCTGAATAGGTCGCACTGCTGTACACTACTAGAAATCTTGGCGCTTCTTGATGTTCTTTGTATATCACCAATAGCCACCAGCAATACACAACAGTAGCTATATTCGCTGTAACGATGAAGTCCAATGAAGTCAGCTGGTCAGATGATGAGCACTCTAGAAAACAGGAGCACCAATCCTAAGCATAGAAAGTATCTACAGTTCGTTCGTTTTTTCTTGGCAATAGGCCGGGAATACACATGCCACTACGTGCTATTTTCGAGCGAAAAATATATATACGAAAAGAGCATACTAGATATCATGAGGCTCTATTTTTATGCTAGTAAACATGACGCATGTAGCGGAAATTGTGTTCATAAGCGGGTCTCAACGTGTTTACTGAAGAAGGAGCATGCAACACACAGCACGTAACGCACTTATCGTGTAAATAAATATATTATATAAAATAAACCGACACCGTACTAGTAATTAACAAATGTAAACGTGTGGGGAATATGCTGTAAACGATAACGCTATCTAGTAGAAACCAAGCATGCTTTTTTGATTATATGTGCATCCCCGGTCTTAGCGTCATTGTCACTTGCTGCTAAGCTTAGTGCTGCGACTGGCTGAATTTTTTGAGGGGTATTGAACGTAAACCGCGGCGTCTCTGCTTTCTGCGGACCATTCTAAAGTAATCAGAAATAACGAGTTACTTGGGGATTGTGGCAGTGTTCGTATATGGGGGTATCTCTTTTTAGTTGGAATTTTTAAGGTTAAAGGGAAAAAAGGGAATTTTTTAGAAAATTACTTATTCTAGAAAGAATTATTGAATGGTCTACGTACTTAGCGAATATACATTAATTATTTTAAAATATAGCAATTATGTACTTATATAATGCTTCCACGGATACAAATATTCTTAGAGTACAACTTAAGTGTCTAACGTAACACTTTCTTATGAAAACAAAATACATTTTCGATACTTTTGAGCACGTGTTATAAAGTATTATAAGCGGGATCAAAAGCGCTACATTAATTAATTTGTAGTAGGGTAGGAAGGATGATTCGTTTCTAAAAATTTTATTATTGTTTCGCTCACAAATCTTATTCTCAATAATATTATCGGTACACTTGTTTAAATTTTGATTTATTAAAAAGATGACTAAATTCATAACTTCGTATTTGCAGTCTAAAAATGTTAATCAATGCTGTAACTACAGCCAAACGTTAATCCTCATCCTAATAACAAAATATCGGCTTTTACCGGCATTTCTATTACGTATTGTTGACGGGAAAAATAGTACCCTTTAATGGGATAACTTTGGTTTGCAAATACATAACAAAAAAATTGTTCCAAGAAGTTCTTCAAACAATAAAACGTTAAAGGCCTACTGACATCAATGAAACATTTTAGTTTATTACAAACTACTAGATACACCAAACCAGATTTTATGATACGTTAGCAAATTACCTACGTTGCAGATAGGAAGAAGGAAGGTTGTAAGGATTATCGAAAATAAGACCACAAGTAGAATTTTTTAATGCATAATAACAAATGCTTACAATTAAATTATATTTGTGGCTAATGTTTCGCTAGAATAATGTACCATTTTCTTCTTTGATGTTTTCTCTAGTATGCAATAATCCAGTGATTGTAGATGTATTTAAATTGTTCCTCTTGTAGGTTTTTGTATTGTTTAAGTCGCTAAAGATTCTCTCTACTGAAGCATTTGGGAACGGTGGTGTACCAGCAGCGTTTTTGAAGATTTAACATTTGATTCCAATACTCATCAGCTCCTTTTGATGGATCTATGTTAAATTGCTTATTGTCCAGTAGACCATGTTGTCTCCATGCATTGTCCAATTCTTGAACACTGCAATAACCTTTCAAAAATGGAAATTTATTGATAACAATACTTAGTGACTTGATATTGAAAGATTGAGCTTTTAAGGGACCGACAATGTCGATAGTATATATTATGTCATCTGTAAAAAAACAAAGCGCTTCTTTATTTAACCAGTCAGTGTAATATAAATTTCAAACAGTTTTTCAAAATATATTGTACATCAGCTGTTAAAAGTGAAGATTTTATCTTTGTCAGAGTTAGACTAGAAGTCATTCCTAAATAACTGTTCGCCAGTGCACAAAAAAAAAAGGTTTTGATGATCCAAGTGGAATACATCTTTCCCCACTGTTTACTGTGTACTGTATTTCTATCCTGATTTAAGGCGATGTAATATTAGCGTTTCAGATTGAAATAATGTATTAAATTGCAGTAGAAGGCCCATAATATAACTCATAAGCTCTAATTACAGTTACAGAACATTTATGATTCTTCCGTGGTTTTAGAAGCATCAGATAGATTTTCCACACGAAGGCATGCTACTTACTAGTGCATCATATTGTTCTAATGTACGATTCCCACACGCAAGACAAAAAAAAAGACCACAAGCAACAATCAAACAAAATTTGTGTCCTTGTCATAGAGAACTTAACTTGGTCCTTGTCTAACTTTCAAATCGCAAACAGTTCATAAACAGTTTGAAATGGTTGACTTTTGCCCTTGATCAACGTTTGAATAAATTTGAACACGGTTGACCGGTATGGGGTGTCGGTCGTAAATAGTATTAACGAATAAAATAGTAATTTAGGATAGATTTAAGAACATAACGATTAATGACAATAGATAGCTCTAAGAAACATTGCAATAGCAAGGCCCACACTATTGTGCGCTAAAGAAGGGAATATTTCACAATTAATTTCCATTGGCAATATCTCAAATACCCGAATTTATCTTCCTTGATATTTTACCTGCAGCATCCTGCAAATCCCCGAAATTCGGCTAAAATACCCGCAAATGGCAACACTCATTACATATCAAAACGAACAGTTTTTGTGTTACCGCCAGGAATTGCCAATCAAGATATGTTAGCGACTCAGTCACAGTGAACTAACACAGCACTGATGAGGCGCAGAAAAAAAAGAATGGATATATAGAGATTCCATTTTTAATACAAATTGTCACCACTTTTCAGTAAAAACTATCTGCGCATGCGGGACCATACCGCCCCTGCTGATAGGCTGTGTAAGGAGAAGCAAGAACTGGGGCTGTCCGGCAAAATAAATATTAAATATTAGTTCCGGAACAGCTCCGGAGTAATATGGTGATCAAAATAGCGTTCCAAAACATCTTTATTAAAATACCGACCCACCTCTATTGCTATCTGTCATCTGTTAAATTCTTAGAATTGTCTACCAGAAATTTTAAGTCAAAATTGTATAATTTATTTACAGACTAAATTAACTTCACTTAACTAACATTGTTACAATTATAAATAAAAATGGTCCTAAGTGTTTGGAGAACATTTAAAAATGCTCATCATTGCAATAATCAGTAAGTTTTATTCTCTTCATCAGTATAACCTCAAAAGATATTTTTATATTAGATTATGGCAGTCGCAAAAAATATTATCCAGAAATTATTCAAACCGGGATGGTACTATAAATAAACCATCTAAACAGAAGGTGACAAATTTACCATCTATGGATCAACCAGTACCTAATCTACCTAAGCCTGTATATGCATCATACACAGAAGAAAATCAAATTACGAAAGTAACAAAATTATCAAATGGTTTAACTGTTGCATCTGAAAATAGATTTGGTGAATTCTGTACAGTAGGAGGTAATGGATAAATATAACATTAATGTTGTTTTTGTATTTATTTAAAAAGTGCTTTAAGCCTATGTGAATACTGAATATTTTTTTATTTCAGTTGTTATTGATTGTGGTTCAAGATATGAAGTTGCATATCCTAGTGGGATTTCCCATTTTCTGGAAAAATTAGCTTTTAATGTAAGTTATCTATAGTTAATCAGTATTCTTATTTATTATGTGTATTATTAGTCAACCAAACATTACCCTGATAAAGATAAGATGTTAAATAATTTGGAGAAGCATGGTGGGATATGTGATAGTCAAGCATCACGAGATACATTTATATATGCTGCTTCTGTATATACTAAAGGCTTGGATGATACAATGCAATTACTAAGCGAAGTGACATTACGGCCACTCATAACACCAGAGGAATTAGAATATGCTAGGCAAGCTGTACAGTTCGAATTGGAAACGTTAAATATGAGACCAGAACAAGAAACACTATTAATGGATATGATTCACGTGGTATGAATTTTAAATATATTTTTTTTTTCCATTTAGTATTTTAACAGTAAGAAGCATGGAAATTCTAGGACTAATAAAATTGCTAGTTAACTTTAAATTAGGTGAAGATGAGGACCATTTGTGTCTACCAAATGTCCGTCCCGGATTAATTATTATATAATTAATTCGACTTCTGTGGTGCGGAGGTTGCCGATAGTTATGTGTTGTTTACCATACTACCTCACAGTCCTCGGTATCATTATCAGTTTGGCGTCTAATCTGTAAAGCTTTGTTCGTTTATTTTGAAGAGAACTATAGCTCTTTTTTTTCAAAATTAAAACAATCAGTGTTGCTCCTAATTGTTTCGCAATTAGTAAAACAAATCTAGATAGTGCTTCATTACCTCTTATAAAACATCATAAAAACTTTTCTGCTTGTATAATATCTTCCAATGAAACAATTAGAATTTTGTAAATGGAGGACTGATTAAGTAGACAAAGTATGCATGATATCTGCGCCCACTTTTATGAGAAAGGAAAATTGAACGATACATACGATTCCAGAATCTAAATTGTCGTCTAGCTCATCTCATGTTAAAGATATTGACATGGTATTTTGATATTGTGAAAATAATTTTTACATAATACCAATTTGGAGGTTTTTGAATGAATTCTTTATTTTAATACACATCATGGGTAGGGCAGAAAGCGAAACAGTCACGTTTTGTGTTAGTTCATCTTGGGTCTCCACGCGAATTAGTCAAACTTCGTTTGTTTGTTTGTACTCATAGTATGTCAGCAGTAGCGCAAAAGGTGACTATCGCTTGAAAATGTAAAAAGTATATCGGTGAATTTCCGGGTTTATTATTATGATAGTGCTAAAATAGTGTGTAAAGTTTGCGATAAACCATTATTCTGCTGGCACAAATACACTATACAAAGCATGTCAATAGTACACAGCACACAAATCGAAAAAGTGGTGCGCTATCGAGAGAGCAATGTATGATGGATTTACTGTCCATGTGGGTTGCACTTCGCCTACTGGATAAAAAGCCGTTTCACTACTTCTGGAATAAATACAATTCCAATTGGGAGCTACCATCTCGAACAACTTTACGCAGATATCTGTGCGCGAAGGTAACGAAAAAATGATCAAAGCCGTAGTTAAAGATAAACGCCTGTGGTTGAGCGTGGAGGAAACGACAGATTAAAAAAACTTCATTGTACATGTTATGGTGCGTGTACTGGAACTCCTTCAACCGAACTCTTCAATCTTATTAGCACGCAAAAGATTACAAAAGTGTACTGGTGAAGCGATTACGAGGGTATTGCTGGATACGTTACAGAAATTTGAAGTGCGGCCTAATTAACTGTTGATGTTAATGAGCAATGGCGGGTAACAATGGGTTGCGTGGACCGTACTTTACATCTTGTGGCATAAACGATTCACAAATGTTACCCAAAGGTAGATGCATTAATTTCAAATACTAGAAAAGTGTTTTTCTTCTTGTGTTCTGTTCTTTTCTTTCTTCCAAACGGATTCGAGAGTTTCACAGAAGGTTCCTCCTATATTTTCGAACTATCAGAACCGATTTTCACACGTAGATCACGGTTTTTATTATTCAAAATTTTTCGAATAAATAAGATTTGTGGTCTTACAATTCAATCCCGACGAAGCTGCAGGTATTAAGTAAAGCCAAATAAGATTTCAAGGTACAGATATTATGCCGGTTTATTTGACGCGATAGAAAATTTCGAAATATTGCTTGTCATTTGTGGAGTCAATGCAAATTGTGAAGGATATATACACATTGTCATGTGCTACAAGTGATACACAGTTTATGTGTGTTATGAAGTTATAAACAAAGATTCTGATTTTACCAGATTAATACAAATTGGTGATAGTGCCTCTGATCCATTATCTATTTATAAAGATTATTTTAATTATGCGTGTCTTTGTAATAATTTGTTTATTACCTGATTTAAGATATTTCGTACTTGGTTATTTTATCATTTTGTAGTTATAAGGCAATTAAAAGAAAAGCTTCCGACTAACTTCTATATTGATTACTTTACATCTATCTTAAGCTATCACTCCAAACAATGTATATCTCCTCGCGATAGTCGCTGGAAATATACTATGTGAGGAAATTCTACTTTCGTTGCAATAAAGCTGGACTGCTGACACTGCAGTTTTCGAAAGGTGAATAGCACATACAAAATTGGTAATTTTCCATTACACCTTCCATATCGAACTGTTATTCTCAAAATATTAGAACATTTTTTCATCACGACGAACTCAGTTCAGCAAGACTCTTGTAATGTGTAGCTCGTATTTATCTGCAGAAATAACGGTGATAGATTTACAACTCTCGTCGGTGTGACAGAATCAGATCCGTAAATATACAGGGTGTGGCATTTAAACCGTCGGAATACTGGGAATTATTTTTTTACTAAATGCTGAAAATTTGTCTTCCATGATTTCTTTATATTGATCTGTCAAACCAAATTAATTATTTTTGGTTATATTGGAAATTAATGTTATCTTGCTTATTTTAAATAAAACAGCCTGTACATCTTTTCTGTTAAGATTTCCCCATAGCTATCTTTGACCGCTTTATTGACGTTTTACTAACCGCGGAATGGAAAGTCAATATTTTTATTTGAAAGGCCAATATAAAAAATCCTCGAAGACAAATTTTCAGTATTCAGCTAATAATAATTCGCAGTATTCGGCTACCTACGGACGGTTTAAACGCCATATCCTGCATACACGTTTTATGTATATATCAATCGTGCATTGCCTATCGGCAATCGATGCCAGTATATTTTTTTTTATAAGAAGTGGCGTACGTCATTGATTTCAGAACAAACAATAGCATATAACAAAAGTAACTATGAACGCAAGATTAAATGCTTAGAAATGTCAACAGTAAATTTTAAATTGTGTTGTCTGCACTGGAAATTACTTACGCTACGTTGACCGATATTTTGTTTACGTCTGTCATTTAGGTTAACCTGTGTTTTAATGGCTTTTACAGTTTTTGAATCGATCTAAAACAGTTATTTTCAAGTTTAATATGCAACTCATTAGACCGAAAGTGGTCTGCACTCGCTGCAAATTACATTTTGTGTTGCAAATTTCGAAGCAGAACTTGATAGTGTCGAACTTCCGTTGCCTTTAAATGGTGGTCGAGAAGTAATATTTCTTATATTTTTTTAATTAGTTTTGTTATATTCTTTACACATCAATTGGTATAATTCTTATTGCTGTTAGTAATATTTCTTTTGATATGCAAAATGGGAACCACTTAGCGAACCAAATGAAAACGGAATAAACGGAAACCTGTTGTGGATACTGATAATTAAAGTTCGCCACTTTCCGTGCGCTTCACAGGCGTTGGCATGGAAGTGGTCGTTCGGGTGTGTGATCTGTAATATATGGGTAAGCGATCTTATTTCAGTAGTAACGCATCCAGTATGTGTTTGGAGGCCGGTTGGAATGCACGTGAACGTAGCGAAATGCTCCATATACATTATACGTAATAAAATGTCGATAAGTGGATCAAGGAAACATTCATTTTTCCAGATAGAATAAATCTCTCTACTTCTATACTTACATCGATAACAAGGTCGTCTCGTGTCCCAATTCCTTCGCATAGTCTAATATGGAAAACATAAATTTGCGCATATATTACGAATCACACAGCCGAACGACCACTGCTATATCGACGCCTGTGAAGCGCACGGAAAGTGACGAACTTTGCTGATATTATCACTGAAATGCTATGTATAACATGTACAGAAAGAGTAAGGTTATTTAAAGATATTAATTACATAAGTTTAAAGAATATACATTTCATATGATTACTAAGCAGCATATTATTCTGAAATTTTTGGGCGCTTTAACTACATGAGATGGATATTTTTGTGAGTGGTCAATACAATGCAGTTTTGTTAAAATTCCAGTAACTTGATTTAGTTATAAGGTAAGTGCATCAATAGGTTCATTAGATTGTCCTCATTGTTGCTTATAATTTTGTAGATATAAATCTGCACCAGTATATTAAACGGCACATTTTCAATTCGATAGAACATATCGAAGGGTTATTATTGACTTGTTGGAGAATGTGATTGCATAATTGAATATGCAAAATTAGTTTGGCCAGGTACCCTTCAAACAATAAGCGCAGATAGCTAGAAAAGGACGATGCATCACAGAAAAAGGGGAATATAGAAATAATGAGATGGAGAAGAGAAAATTGATTGGAAACAACCTCTAAAATTTGTTTTATATAGATGCAGAGAGTGAAAGTGAAGAAGGGTTTGAATCATCGGATTAATTTGCAACGTAGCCTGCAATATTTTGTGACTTTTTTGTGTGGTAACGGCCCAACGGAGTGTATAACCTTTTTAAAGCTTGCCATAACCTTAGGAGCCTTTTAATGTGTAAGTTGTGTGTGTAAAGTGTTCTATGGCCTTGTTACTATCACCCCTTCGCCGTAAAGGGGGAAGCGCAGTTAATTGTACCCCAACCGCGAATGGTGACCCGGGAGTGTAATAAAATTTTTTGATGACTCGAACACACAGCGCCTAACTCTGCTCAGCCAAGCGCAAACCCTTTTTCCACTGGGCCACCGAACCGAAATTGATATCACGTATTGCATTATATATTATTAAATTATAATGTTCATCATTTTAAAGTATGAAACTATAACCTAGCTTATGTTTTATTGCAAAATTATATATACCAGTCAAACAACACAGAAATAATGTCTGTAAATATTTCTTTTCTTTTTGTAATTGTTTAATTTTTTATGATGAATATTTAGGTCGATAAAGAGTATTAAAATAACTGTTTGTTTATTACTTAATTTTAGGAAATAACAACCGCTCAAATAGAATTGCTTACAGCAATCATCCATATAGTAATTTAATAAGCACGCGGAATTTTTGTTTTAAACTCTTTTTTTTGCTACACAATAACATTGATTGGTTTGTGAAATATTATTGCTGCTGTGCATTCAATAGATATTTGACTCTGGACATAATCTAACCATTAAAACAGCTGTCTGTTAGTGGATATTTGTATATTCAATTATGCAACATATGGTAATACACCATAAACGTCATTAATGTAAGTCAATGACGTGCACCGCTTCTTATAAAAAAATCGTATAATATATCTGTTTATGGGTACGTATATGCTGACCACTAACCTGGCCCACCGGCTAAAAGTTGCAGCTCCAACTCATGCAATTTTAAAGTACATACATCAACTTTTTATTTGATTGTTGTAAAATGTAACCTGATGTACCTGAATCATTCAGTAAAAGTCAGTTCAAATGCCTGTTCAACTTGCAGTTATACGAATACGTGAAAGTATGCAACTTCAGTTAAACTCACATACAGTGGTATAGTTCTCGTACACATCGAGTGCAAATAAGATGAAAACGCTATGAAGTTATAAGTAAAAAGTAGAGTATGTGACATTAAAGGTGTGGAGTCATGCGATGCACAACGAAAATTAATAATAAATTAACCGCAGTCGCAAGAGGACTACTCTAGACTACAGTCGTGCCTTAATCGATATGTGAATTCATTCGAATATCGAATAAAACCCCGGTAGCACCATAATAACTCTTATGCTCATATAACTTTAACCTCAGATTATGACATGAAGAAATACCAAAATAATCTTTTGGACACAATGCCACGTGGTTTCCATGTAACATCTACGCTTTTATTTAAAGTTAAAAGAATTTACAGTAACAGAAATGCTTCAACAGAAAACCTTATAAAGTTTGTTAAAACTAATACAATTTGTAACCTTTTTCACAAAACTGAATGAAACATATTTGATATCTTGCATTTTTCAGGCAGCCTACAGAAATAATACGCTAGGTTTGCCTAAACTGTGTCCAAAGAACAACATTAGTAAAATTGACCAAAACATGTTATTTTCATTTTTGAGTCAACACTATACTCCTGCTAGAATGGTGATAGCAGGTGTAGGAGTTGAACATGAGAAATTAGTCGATATTGCAGAAAAATATTTCGTTGACCAAGGGCCAATTTGGAAAACTGAAAAAGATTTATTTATACCACCTAAGAATTTATCTGTCGATGAAAGCATAGCCCAATACACTGGCGGGATAATTCAGGTATGCTAACAACTATCAAATATTAAAAATATGTTAATGTGTTCTTCCTTTATACTAGGAAGAATGTGACATTCCCCAGTTTGCATCTAGTGGACTACCCGTTTTATGTCACATAATGATTGGTTTAGAAAGTTGTTCACATCAAGATCCTGACTTTATAGCTATGTGTGTTTTGAATATGATGATGGGCGGAGGCGGTTCTTTTAGTGCGGGCGGACCTGGAAAAGGAATGTATACTAGGTTATATACTAATGTTCTTAATAGGTATACATACAAATAATACGTTTAGTAAAGTATTTACCGCTGTGATTTTAGGTATCATTGGATGTACAGTGCAACAGCTTACAGCCATTCCTACTCCGATACCGGTCTATTTTGCGTACATGCTAGTGCACCCCCAACCCATTTACGTGACATGATTGAAGTAATAGTAAAAGAATTAGTAGGCATGGCATCAAACATTACATCGCAGGAACTCAGGGTATGATAATGATAATTCCACTGTAGAGTATTGCAAAACATTCATAGTGGATTTTTAGAGAGCAAAAACTCAATTGCAAAGTATGTTATTGATGAATTTAGAAGCGAGGCCTGTGGTATTTGAGGATATTGGCAGACAAGTTTTGGCAACAGGACATAGAAAGAGACCTCAATATTTCATAGATGAAATTGGTATGCTTATTATATATCAAGCGGTTACTTAGAACGTTGGCGGAACGGCTCTAAAAATTGAATTAGAATATATTTCTTTCCAAATATTGTACAACGTAACTTGACGAAGAAAATTGGCCCAAGTTATAAGCTGGAATGTTCTCGCTTACTGACGAGACAAGTTTAAAACAAATTACTAGCTTTGTATTGAAACAGACCAGACATAGAACGTTAGATCTCAATCTTGCAAATCGTATAAATCCTTACGTATTTCTTAAACATTTCATTTGTACTAAGTGCTATCTTAATTCATCTAGCAAAATTCCATCGACGTAGCGTATCCGTGCAATATCTAAAATATTGTTTTGCGTTTTCTTTCAGAAAAAATAACAAAAGATGATATTTTGAATGTTGTTAAACGATTGTTATCATCTCAACCATCCGTAGCAGCGCGCGGAGATCTCCGTAAAATGCCTTCTTTGGATTACATTCAGGCTGGACTCCTCGATAATGCTGGGAAAATGGCAAAAGGAAATAAATTATCTCTATTTAGATGAGCATAAAAGCAACTACGATATTCGATGGAAAAGAAAACTGATTGAACTTACTGTTTATAGATACACAGGAATTAAATAACTTAAGACTATATTTGATGTATGTACGGCGTCTTAAAACGACCAATCTTTCATCATGGTTGTCTAGACTGCTTAAGTACTTGTAAATAAATCCTTACAATTTGTTTTATAAGTTTTAATTTTTCATTAAATTAAAGTCCATACAAGCTGTCCTTATTTTTAAAATAAAATCTGCTTAATGACGGAATAGCTCTAGCCTGTTTTCAGGTTTGCTGGTAATTTTTATCGGAGTCTTGCAAAGATTTGATCTTCTAGATATCTTTTCTTGACTAAGGCAGATAGTTTATTGTGTATCTTGTATTGCAATTAATTGATTGGTAGTAACTATACAGCGAGAGCAGTTTTACCCTTCAGGGTTAAAACACGCAAACTGCTTCGAGTTCATGTTCATGGCGCTAGTGCTGTTGATTGAAGTGTACGTGTTAGCTAATCGACTTTTCTTTATAGTTCATATAGCCATAGAAAAGCTTTTAAATAACAATGCCCACCACCTAGCAAAGTAATGCAACATACAGTGAGATCCTAAAGTATCTTCCCCATTTTAATTTTTGAGTGACAAAAACTAGCGTTTTTAGAAAAAATATCTTATAGTTTTACGTTTCCGAAAAGGTGAATGAAAAACGAATTCAACGACGCATTCTAGCGAAATATTAGGATATGCAGCAATAAACATTTGGTAATCTGTTTTTGTTGACCTGCAAAGTTGGCTAGGCAAAAGCGCCAAATTGTCTCTGTGATACCGGGCTGATTCAATGAGCTCGTTGCTAGGCAGCGTAATCATAACAGCTTCCAAAGCGTAAAACGTTCTCATAATTACTATTACATGCTGCGTTTTTCATGTTTTTATTGCTTTCTACTTTGTTAATTGCTATAATTTCTTTTTCTTCTTTCTTAAACTTCGTTGCAATTATGGTGGGTTTGTTTAAACTTATCCATTTTTGATTTGATTTTTCAGTTTTTTGTTGATTTTACAGTGGACTACGCATGGACCATATAAGATAAACTTCAAGTAAGTGTAATATTGGGTAAATTTAGTAAAAATTACAAGATCGAAGACAATGAATGCTACCTTTATAGAGCCGGAAATATTTGATTTTCGCGTACGCTAGATTGGATAAAATCTTCATCGCGAACTGGTTTGACAGAAAATAATATTTTTATTATTGGACAATTTCTTATGATAATTGTTGCGAGAGTTACAGAATATTGAAGTTTATCCGGCAATTGCGTGGTTAGCGCTAAAACCATCCTAAATGTAATAACATAAGAGGCCTGAGAACAAACATACAATATTTAAAAGAACCTATTAGTTCGATAGGGAAAGAAGTAACAACGTTTAATAAAACAAGTAAAAACAAAGATACAAAATAGTACCGAGAATGAAAATGAATAATATACAGGTTAGTCTTGAGGAACGGGTAAACTCCAGGAATGTAATGTGCTGTAAATTATTTGAGCTTAGAACAGCAATTGAGTAGATTGTTTTATTTTTCGGTTATCCAATATTCCATTCTTGCGTTTCTATTTTCTTTCATATCGTAGCTTTACGTAGTGGCATATGGTTACTATTCCATCAAGATGGTTTTAGTTTCGCAGTTGTAATTCCATTTTAATTGGCGTCATTCTCTCGTGGTTCAGAATTGTGGCAATCATCTCGCGCTCCCGTTTGTCATTTTGGAAAGTAATGTAGAAAGGCGCTTGGTTATTATTAAATGTATATTTCATCTATTTTGGCGCGCTTTATTTTGGAATGCATTATCGTTACAAAGCACTTCTTTATTAAAATAGTGAACTTTTAACGAATATTTCCATTTAATCGTCAATTTATTTTTCATAGTAGCCATTAAGTCTTTCAACTTTGTCCAATAAAATTTAATTCAACTCTTTTGTTGGTATCAAAGGCAGTCGAGACTGGTGGTGATGTAAATAAGAGGTTAATTACAAGACTTCGATTTCCTCGTGTGCTTCCCTTGCATAACGCGTACGTTGTCCATGACAAAAAAATACACGAGGAAATCGAAGCATTGTCTTTGTGTTCTGCAATACCGCAGTTACAATATTATATTAACCATCTCTGATCAAACATGGACGTGCAAAACGTGCATATCGGTTTATTCTTAATAAAAGCATTACAGAATTCGTTCAAATTTGTATCTATACATTATTCTGGGTAGACGTTTACCCTATGGCGTCTACTCATAAAGCCCTGCAGCACTGCCCAATCTCTGGTTTCAGAGTAACGGGCGTGATGGGGATATCTACACATAGGGGAGGAGGCAGCTTGCTGCACTGACCATGTCTCGGCTGGTTGGGAAATCCTTTGGTTTCATTCATGCCAGGAGCTTCTCACCTGGATCCTAATTCCTGGAGCTAGCCGTCGTGGTTTGATTCAATCCCAAGTTTCTGGGTAACGAACATCCCGTGGGCGCGATTTGGGTAGAGTTTTTGGCTCGGCCATTCCCGTTGTTTAGGCTTATATCACGGGCGGGTCGATTGTACCTCACAGTTGGTTCCGTTTCGGTCGGTGGTTGCCAGCGGTTGGCGGCCTAGGCCCCAAGAAGCCGGTAGTTGTCACACTTGTATGGCCCAGGCTCCGACGAGTCGATAGTTAGACCCCGGCGAGCAAGATGTAAGGTAGGTTCCGAAAGATCGATACCTACCGTTACCCATCAAAGGTTGAGAAGGGAACTTCTTTAACATGGGTAGCATGGGGAAGGCGGGCCCACCGACGATCAACCGGTCTCCTTCCACTGACCAATCGGTCGGTAGGCTGCATGCAGAAACGTGGGTCAGCAGCTTTCTTCTTTGGAGGTTAGCGTTATATATTTTCTATGTACATTAGGCAGTGCTGTGTACATATGTCAAACTTTAAAGCAGTAACTGGTTAAAATAATAAAAAAGAAAAAAGTATAAATAGGTATAAACAAAGTTCAAATTGGTATATAGACAAAATGTACAGGACAAACAAAGCAAAACCTAAATAAATAATATTTCAGATCATAAACACTCGTTGAATTCTTAATTCGATTTTCCACGAAAGAAGATGAAATTATAGAATTTATGACCAATGATGGAATATGTACTTCGCGGGTACCATAATTTATCAATACAAGCAAGAAGAAGGGTACAGAAGTAAATGAAAGATCTAAAGTCAGAATATGTAATGTAACTGTTTCCATGTCGAGAGATGCTTGCAAGCAGTTGGATTTCATTTAGAACTAGCTTTTGTGAATATAAATTTTCTTGTTATGTTATAGTCAACGAGAGGATGAGGTGGATCTAGCTTTTAGGCCATAATAGGCCCGTTATACATTCTCACTACAACGAGAAGCCTGTCGCTGATTGGTTGGGTGTCGCGGTCACTGTCAGTCGAGTCTACATGTCTGCGAGGGGGTACAATCGGTTAACTGGAGTCCATAGAGATCCTTAAACATTCTAAGAATGTTAATAGAGATACAGGTTACCCCCTCATAACTACCCACCGACGCTAAGGTATTTCAATCTTAAGACTTTTTTCTAACTTTTGTAAGTAACTTGAAGAGCGGATGAATAACAATGCGTGTTTATTTAAAAGAAAATTTTGAAACCTTTCAATTTTTTTTTTGTTTTTTTTTCTTTGTAATGGCAAAATGTTTTGAAATATAATCTTAAGGTTGGTGATAAATTTAAGAGGAATAGATAAAATACATTTCCAAGTAAAAACAAATTAATGTAAAGAATTGTATTAGATTATTTGGGAATTTAGAAAATCAAAAGGGTTTCATTAATAAAGAAAACAATAACAAATTTTGGAGTGCCTATTGCAATTAATACCAAGTATTTCCGTCTTGAGCGCTTCTGACAGCTTGTAAACGTCTCAGCATGGTATTAATTAAATTTTGAACATTATTTTGGTCCAATTGCTTCCATTCTGCCTAGAGCGCCTCAGCAAGTTTGGACGGGCTTCATGTGCTCGAATTTGTCTTTGTAGTCTGTCCCAGAGATGTTTTATTGAATTGAGGTCGGGAGTGCAAGCTGGCCAGTTCATACTTGCAAATAATCATTGACGGTGCCACGGGCGTTATCGTATATAAGTCCTACAAATTGAGCAAAAGGAACCACATGCTCTTCTAAAATTGTGTTCATGTTCTTTGCAGCCGTCATAGAGCTCTCCGGGAACTGATTATTTCCAGAATATTGCATTGAGGAAATCGCTCTGCATGTCTTCTTCAAATTCTTTCCCGGTCGTCTGGTGATCTTAGGCAAAATTTGAATTCATCTGAGAACAATACGTCGCTCCAATCGGTATAATTCTAGTCTTCGTGATCTTATGCAACAGCTAATCAAGCTCTACGATGTTTCGCAGATAACTGTGGACAGTCGACTGGTCTTCTAGACATAAAATTGGCTTCGGCTAGTCGTCTACGTGATTACATGCTCAAAACTTTGATGGAACAGTCGTTTGAACCATTTTAATGTGTAACTCTTACATTACTGCACTTATGCATTTGTGGTGCCCATCTGTTTGATTAGAGGTTCGAGCAATTAGAAAACACCCATTTCTGTGATTTGATAAACGGATGAAGCAGCTTTCTCTAACACGAACATCTAATATAGGTTGAATAATTATTGCACAGTATATGCTAATATATTTTTAAACCATTGAACTCTGTAATTTATTGTAACTTACTCAAGTAATTCATTTCGTAAATCTCGTTCTTAATCCGTTTCGCAAAACGGAGTGTTTTGACTTGTATCCTGATTGAATTTATGTGGTCTTCAACAGCGTTTAACCCACTGTACTCTAGTAATCTTATCTTCGAGAAAACGATGACTACAACATTTTCTTTGCCACCTTTTGCTGCGACAGAATTGTTTCTATATTGCACAATATATATCATTTTCATGAACCGACTCTTTCACTAGTCACTTATAACTAGAAAGTAGAGCTGGCATTACTCTTACTTATAGCAGCGTCGCTGTGCATAAATTAAAAGGGGTTTGTCGATTACGTTAGTGATCTTTTTTTAACGGTAAATACTCGGATTTACGATATGACGGTGCACAAATTTTTTGTAAAGTTCATGGCTTACATCTTGTGACAGAAATTATTAGAGAAATCTCCTAAGCGTATTCGACAATTTACTATACAGTGTCCCGTATTCCGCAACCACCACAACCAATTGGTACACGTTAGGGAACTTGGTTGAAGACACTTTCATACTATTCAAAATATTATCAAGAAATCAAATCAGTGTTTCTCTCTCTGTTTAGTATTAATGAAGCAGCAGCTTTTGAGGAAAGTTAAAATCAATTCCATGATGCTTCCGTAGAAGCTGATGTAAAAACAATTCATGACAATTATGCTGGTTTACATGACACAATAGAACAATTACGAAATACTTCCTTTTCATTGCAAATAGAGAACGATGTGCACTCATTGCTATGCGCTATAAGTATCGTCAAAAATAAGAATGTACAGAAAAATTCGAGAGTGTTATAAATAAAGATTTTTATTTTACTAGATTAAGACAAACTTGTGATGGCGCATCTATAGATCCCTTATCTATTTATAAAGATTATTTCAATTATGCGTGTCTGACATCAGCGGATATCAAATGGTCTTTTTCAAGATATAAAAATATTTTAATGTCACGGCGAACATCATTTGGTGAGAAAACTGTGGAAAAGTTTTTATACTAGTTATTTAGTTTATTATGTCTCCTCTACCTTATCTAATGCTCGATAATAATCGGGTAACGCCGCTTAAGATGGTAAGTTTTTTACAATTACGAGCGATTATTTATTCTATTATATACTTTCTATTGTAATTACTAACAGTATTATAACTGTACTTATACATATAGATATTAATTTCATTATTAATTTATAATACACGTGCAAACATATACGAAGTCACGGACTTAACCCACGAACCTATTCGATTTTTTATGTCCGGCGACGCTAGTATAAGTACAGTAATACTAGCTCTACTATAGCTAAAGTTTGCCACTTTCCGTGCGCTTCACAGGCGTCGGTATGGGAGGAGTTGTTCGGGTGTGCGATTCCTAATATATGCGCAAGCGATCTTATTGCAGTAGTAACGCACCCAGTGTGAGTTTGACGGCCGGTTGGAATGTATGTGAACATAGCGAAGTACTGCATACACGTTGTACGTAATAAAATGTCGTCGATAAGTGGATCAAGGAAGTGATCATTGTCAGATAAAGCGAATGAGTTTATTAAAGACTTACGGGATTTAGTATACGATGCGATATATCTCTAATGCGTTGGTCAAAGACATATTGAGACTGCGTGGGAAGTGCAAAGCACAATAATAACAAAACAGGTATATATCAGGAACGGTTTATACATTATTTATGTGTAACTATGATTGTGTGTAATCTGCCGCTTACTTTGTTAAGCAACGAATTATTTATTTAATTTTGGAAGAAATACGTCAATCCTGCACCAAGCCGGAGAACGTTACGGGGTGTGTCTGCGTAAACATTTAGAAGATAAAATTAGAGCCGAACTTTTCCAGTATACCAATCCACGGAAGGCGCTTAAAACAGTAAGTGTTTTTTTCTCTGTCGTGTGCTCCAACTCACACATGTAACACAAATCTGAAATCACTGATTTCATATATTATCGTTTTTATTTATACAGACAGCGCTGCTATAAAATGTACTATTCTTATTTTTCGTATGTTTATGCAGAAAACCAAATGTACATTTCATTCTTCCAGATAGAATATCTCTCTACTTCTAGACTTACATTACACTCCATCGCATAGTTTAATATGCGAAGCATAAATTTGTGCATACATTTTACGAATTACACACTCGAACGACCCCTTCCATACCGACGACTGTGAAGCGCACGGAAAGTGGCGAACTTTCATTTACAACTGCAATAAATTCAAAACAATGAAAATTTTTTAAACAAGAAAAAATCAAATAAAACGATTAAAGCATGACGTATCACACTGCACTTGACGCCATTGTTTCTCTATTAAACCTACACTTTTTAATTTGCTGAATTTGAAATATCTGTTTCTTTGAATTGTATAAGTACATGTTTTTTTTTCTTTTATTTATTTATTCTGATTCCTTAATAACGCTTTTAGTCATAAAAAAACACACGGACACGGGTTACCGTGTGTCAATACCGAGGGTTCCGTATGAAAAGCGCCATGCCACACTCATAATTTAATTCGGTGGCTAGGATCTGCGACCACTTGATATAGACGAGCGCGACTGTCGCCCGTGGGTAGGGATATTAGTGGAAAGTATGGCTAGGAACGTGACCTACATGGTGTGGAGACACGGTGGCCCGGGTGTTTGAGCTTAGACCTACCGCTGCGTTCTGCCCATTTCGATTAAGTATATTTAGCAAAATTGATGTATAATGAAATATCTATTTCCGCTTGTCTTCTCGCAAAAATACACACAAATTAAAGATTCCTATCGCATAGGAAAACTGTGCAATTTTCTGCGTTTGTATGTTATTTTTTCAAAAGCCCCAGGTGTCGGTGCTTTTTATTTGTGGAAATCGATTAAAGTCTCATTTGTGGGTGGTACGGTACGGACACCTACACCAAAAAATGATGATTTTTACCATAGAAATTTGGTGACCGTAGATGGGTAAATAATGACTGACGAAAGCCGGCTTCTGTCGGTTACCGCATAATAATATTCATTCGCGATTTTTAAAAACCTTTTGCAGAAAGATATAGAGAATGAATCAAAATTCTCTAAACAAAGATTAAATTAAGATTCGAAATACCTGTATATATATATATATATTTAGAAGCATGTCGTATTTATCAATGCATAAACTAAATGTACAGTATGTCCCAGTAAGAGCAAGAACTGGTAATATCTTGGAAACTACAATAGCTATAACAATGGGAAATTTTTTTTGATAACTAATGTGGCAAATTCAAAATATTTTTAAATTCCAATCACGACAGCTAGAGGCCGCAGTTGTTATAGCCAACAGCATATCAAGTTAGCTAATAAGAGATTTAGAATGAACTATTATATTAAATGCTTCATTAAAAAGCTTAGTTAATTACGTACCACTTTGGTTAAAGACGTTTTGTCATATTGTGAATAAGTTTAGGTGTTGCCGAATTATATAAAACTAAGTCTGCTATAACTTTTTTAGTTTTTACCCGAATTAACAAAATATCACAATTTGTATCACCCATTAATGTTGAAAAAGTGTACCAGGTAGCGTTATACACAACAGTTAAGTTTTCCTCAATTATCTTTAAAAATTCAAATGTAACAATATGCTTTCGTTACGAAAATACACTACAAGCATATCATATGCCCATGCATTAGATAATGACGTTTTTTTATCATTCAACGGGTAAGTAGCAATAGTCAAAGGCCAGAGTGTAGTAAAATTCTCTGTACTTGTTGTAATTGTCAAATATATAATTGTTTCCGTAGTATGCTATTATATTGGATTTCGTTACCTTTATTTGAAATGTGATCAAAAACAAATAGTCATATTAAGCTAATACTGACACTTTTTTGTGTGTAAAAGAATAAAAATAATCATTCCTCTATTTCATGGCCAACAAATATAGGTTTCGAGATTATTGTAATGGGACGCCAATGTCAACTATTATTTTTATTTATATATAATTATTTCTTATTACCAAGCCAAAATTGATTTCATCTATTTATTTTACAAAGTGTATTTATTATATTATCTTACTCCGCCCCTGTATTTAGGCAGCGAATAGCGTATATAATTTCTCTTGTGTATTGTCCAAATATCCATTAAGTGCACAAGTGCAACGTTTTCGTTAAATTATTGTTTTTTTTCGTTCGTATGTGTTATGCTTGCCATTATTGGTGGAAGATGCTGCGAGCAACGCTATGCGAAAAATTAGGCGCGAAACGAGATAATGTAAACCTTCGCGACCATAGACAAAGTATATGGGAATCTTCCGTGTTATAGTTCAGGCAGTTCAATGTATTTGAGTGAAGCCAGCTGTATTTACAGCGCCAAAAATCAGATGTCACTAATAATTACCTTAAATTATACAACGCTCCTTCGCATAAATCTTCTTCGCAATTCCTATTTATAGACTGGGGAGATACACATTTTGAAGCTTGCTGCAAATGAGAAACAAGTAGAATTTATGTTTCTAGGTTCCTGACTCCTTACTTGTCCAAACAAGCTTTCCAAAGGATCTTGGTTGCAAGTACGCGTAGGAAAATAGTGCAATCCTTGTAGCTGCAATTTGCTCCACAAGTACTGGAGCCCATTAATAGTCTCTTTACAATTTCTCACAGAAGGTGGGATAAATTTGTTGCCGTTCCCTTTTAAAAAATATATCCCATCAAGTACACTAATCGCACCAGATCAAAACTCCACATGAGGTGAGTTAACCCATACCGCACATTTTAGATTGACTGGTGTTGTTATTGGAGAGTCATTGCCACTATCAGAAAGTTCACTAATAAATAATAAGAAATCGGCTGTTCTGAGGGCAGTGTTTAGTAGAGTTGTTGAACCTGAAAATAGGTATTTTATTAAGACAAATTGTAAGGTGTTATACGACTTACCACGAGTAATTATTTTTCTCATTACGGCAGAGACTGTTCTACTAAAAACTTGTGCGGCTAAATTGACAGTTTTGTTGATTTTGTCCTTATAAATGTGAATATCGCTAAGTCTATTGCACATTTTGGTATTGTCATCGTCAATATCTATTTCATAAAACTGTCTAGGTCCTTCCAACTTGCAGTTTGCCTGCCCTGATTATATATGAAAGATACATAGTTTTCTAGCAAGTCGTTTCTTTTTTTCTTCAATTCTTATAAATTCTTTGGCCTCATGTAGATATTTTAGTTGAGTATCTGTTTTTAATTCTGAATACAATCTAGAGTTTACCGTTAATTGATTACAAACACAAACAGTTTAACCTTTAAACATGTTAGTTGTACTGCATGTACAACGGCAGTTAAATATTATTTCAATTTTACTTGCATAGTGAAATGATCTGCCGTTATACAGGATAGGGAACAAATATCGATGGATAATAACTTCCTTATTTTAAATGGAACACCTTGAATGTTTCTCTGGATTTGTAATGGTTGCCTTATTATAGGACATTTTGGTTATAAGGTTTAGCTATCTGCAATCGTTTAGTAAATACTTCTGTCGTTCATTAAATTAGTTACATTTCTATTTACATAACTATGAATAAAATAATATAGGAATGATATTCAACTTATTTGTAAAGTTAGTTGTACTGTTCATACGATTTGGTTGTATGTTTTGCTATCTACTTTTGGCAAACTAGGTACTACTTTAATTTGTTTGGATATTTCTTTTGTGTTTCAGGAAAGTACGTTTGATGCTTTTTAAAATTTATTCGTCTATTTTTACTTCTCGTGTAACAGTCCTGAATCTATGAATCTTTGTACTTGTTGCAAGTTTTCTCTTTTAAGTTTTATATTGTATTGTAGTGATTGTTTTTCTACTACCACTGCTTTATTTTTTAATTTATTTTCACTTCTCTAGACTTTTTCTATAAATTTTGAAGTTTTCTTTAATGTTTTTATCCTCACCAAATATCCGCATTCTTTTACATATTCCAATATTTGATGTCATACGTTTTAACACTATTTTCTATTTCCTTTTCGGATTCATCCACTATCAAAGTGAATACCTAAGCGCTCAGAACACATCCCTGTTTTACCACACGGACAGTTTCATGCATTTCTAATAATTCCTGTTTTGTTCTATCGTAGTTATTTCTCTTGTGTATAGAGATTTTAGTCCCCCATACGTCTCTCTTTTCTAAAGTTGCCCCTCTATTCTGACATTATCAAAAGCTTTCCCTCAATCTACAAAGCAAATACGCACATTTCTTCGCTCTCTTACTACCACTATATTTCAATTCTTCCATTACGATAAGGTGCTGTTTGTTCTTTGAACGTGGTGCGTATTGGCCATCTCATTTGACTATAGGCTTGTTAGAGTCTTAGCGTGCAATTATATACATTCCCTGTTATTCTTTCTTAACCAGGTTTTTTTTTTTCAGATTGCTTAGGAAATTTCTGAGCGCAATTTGCAAAATGAAGCACACTTTCATATCTTATTCCCCACAAAATCTATGTTCATATACCTGTCGGTATGCTATGGAAAGAAAGTTTCAAATTTCTGATCGTGGGTTTTTGACGGAAATAAAGTCGTGGATTTTTTTGATATCATGTCCATGGCTATATTTTTTTTATTAACGTTTATTTTTATAGGAAGGGAATTTCACTAATCTGTTAACCAAGAAACTAATCGCGGCAATTTTATATTTTCCACAGTGGTTCGAATCGATCACAATGACTTTATTACTACAGTGATTTCTTTTTCCACTTTTTTTGTTATTTCTAATTACTGAACTATCTAAGAACAGATGTTGGTGGTTCACTTCTTTGTAAACTGTAAAATAATGGTTTTGAATTTTGAGTTAAGTATTGCGAGAATCTCGTGAAAATGTCGCGAAAATCTAGCTTACTTACCTAAGCTAGAGTTTAGGAAGACATTCCATGTTTAGAGTATAGATTTTACAGAAGGAGAGACAGTTTTTGTAACATTATGTATGCACTATACAAATAAATAAATACTAAGATTTTGCTTCTATCATACTTTCTTCGATTTTAGAAATAATAGAATTTTAAATCGGCTCAAGAATAATAACAAACAATAGCTAACAACAACAAACCAAATGTTAAGGACTTAACATTTTATTTTTTGTTTTATTTTATTTTATAAATGTAACCATTTTTATTTATTTGAAAGTAATATTTTGTTTGTGTCTATTTTATGATAAATTGAATGTTTCTTTTGTTTTGCGTTGTATAAATTTATATATTCCATATTTAGCATCATTTAAACTTTAACGTGTGCGCATTCAATATAAAAATACGTATAATTTCTTATAAAGTTCGGAAATATTTAAAATTCGTCAATGTTGTAATTAAAAATATCTTTAATAGTCATTTATTATATCTGTTTGATGAAGCTCCTGCTAATTCATGTATTAGATCGAGCGCTAGGTAAGGAATGTCTGCCAATTACCGCCGGTAACGTACACTTACGTACAAGTTATCGAAACTTCGTCGGAAGTCGAACGTACGAACTACCATGACCGTCTGCCTTCTCTCTTTCGCTTGTGAGTCACGCAGCGCTCAGACCCGCACTATCGTTGGTTTCTGATTTTTCCGTTTATAGATGGGGGACAGCAGCTCGGAGCAAGATACTAGAGGTGGTGTATCAAATAAGTACACGAAATAACGCCAGCATATGTGTAGCCGTGAGTTGTATAGCATCTTTTTGCGGTAGTGATCGGGTATTTGCTGCTGTCGCCCAACCAGACGCTCATACTCCGGTAGGGTTTTGTGGTGGCCCTAGCGTTAGACATTGAGTGTCCCGATACATTTGAATGCGTACACAAAGAAGGAACCGAATTATGAAATCCATATAGTATGCTATTTATGTATTTGAATTTATATATATATATATATATATATATATATATATATATATATATATAT
>LR736872.1:920791-995200 GCA_902654985.2 Oryctes borbonicus
ATATATATATATATATATATATATATATATATATATATATATATATAGATATAGATATATAAGGGAATTATTTAATAAATATATTTTGTATATCTACGTACTGTGTTTAATTTGAGATCAACTGATTAAGCAAGTAAACACATGAGAATTACATATAAGCAATTGGTCCTTGAGCCTCACAAGAAAGATACACCGAAGCAGACGACTAGCGGCATTATTCTTCAAACTAGGAGAACGTAACACCAAAGAATCAGGAAAAAATAGGAAACCAAGTATTTCGTAGTAAAATGTGTGACCAAATCGTATGTACGGCGTAATAACTTCGAACAAATAAGAATAATGAATATCATTTTTAAATAAAAGTTTTAAGTATTATTGCAACTTATGACGTGATATTGTTGACAAGGGAGGATTAATATCTGAACTTCTACATCAAGTTCACTTATGATGATAAAAAATCCTTCCTGGATGTCTTGACAAGAAAATCAAGAGAAGATTAAGGTATACAGGAAGCCAACGAACATACCGTCAAAGTGGGTGTAGCCAGAGAGAGCCATCAGAAGAACGGGATAGGAAAGAAGAACAAGAGAACGTAACCAGTACTTTAAGATGAAACGGATATCTCAAAGCAGTACAAGACTACAACCAAGCCAACAGTTGAACGTAACACAAGAATAATGCGACACTGTATGCACCATAGTAATCCCATACGTCAGAAGCCTGTCCGAAAAACTCGGAAGAATAGGCAAGAAGCATAAGATTAAAACTGCAATAAAAAGAGCAAAGATTACCAGGTCAATACTAACAAAGACCAAATCGGACAATGTGAATCAAGGAACAAAGAAGTGTGTGTACAAAATTCTTTCTGAATGTGGGTATCTATACGTAGGAGACACATATATCCCATTTGGCACAACATGCTTGGGAGGAGACTATAGAATCAGATGGGATAGCGCGTCTATTCTGGAAAAGGAAAACCACCAAGTGAGGAGAACGCTAAAAGAAGTAGCATGTATGGCTGCAACATTAAATACCATCAACAGCCCTATCATGGAAATCAAAGAAGTCTGGTTTCCATTAACCACCAACACTGAATAAGATAGATTAGACAACCACTGCGCAGTCAAACAATAATATTCCAATTCCTGTGCTTCTGCACATATAAGCGTAACTTAAACATGGGTTGTAAACGATAAACTTCTGTTCGTCGGTGAAATGTGAAAATTCGTGATTTCCTTAAGGAAATTACGCACTTACAAACAGAGGTTTTAAAAATATGATATAATCCCGTATATTGAATTTTATTTACAAAATGTATTCGTTAACACGATGTCAAATTTTTATTTCGTCTTTGAAAAATAAATGGCCTTTGCCAAACCGTTTAACTATATTGTATCGTTTGTAACTGAACGTTTACAAAGCAAATAAATTATAGGTAAAAGGTTTTCGAAAGAAAGTATTTTAACGAATTAATTAATAATATTTATAATGTACAAAAATGAAACAATGGAAATTTTGTATCAAATTTAATAAAAATCTATTAGAACGGACAAATTACATTATTTCCTTCTTATAACTTAAGTAAATGCCTTTATTTTGTTAGTAAAGCGACATTTTTTCGGTTATTGCTTTGGTTTAAATAGCCTTGGCTTTTTGATCCAACTACTCGATCTGGATGTTGATGGTGAGGTATCTGCTGACGAAGATCCTTTGGAATCAGAAGGTACTGTAAGACTGTCTTTTCTGGAAGCTTCTGCTTGTCCTCCGGTTAATGTTTCTTCACTTCCCGTATTAATGTCTACTACGAGACTTTGCCGGCACAAAGTTGATATGGTATTCATTTTATTCGTTTCTTTATTTCGTCTCATCTTTACTTTTCTGAATTTAGAAGCAATATTGGACATAATTCCTTCTTTTCTTTTTTTGCATGTTCTCGGTAGGGAAACATAACCGCCGCCGTGAATTTCTGGTTGTATTTGTTTATAGGTTTCAGGATCAACGTTGATCATACCTGCGCTGGCAGATTTTATTAGCGCTCCTTCGTAAGCTGACGAATCATGACTGGATTCACTACCAACACTTATTTGACTTAACCTATTCCTTTCTGGATATTTTACAGTGTTATCGTTTACAAGCAATGGAGGTGCTGACACTGGAATTGGTGAATTCAAAAAGTCTTCTTTGGCTTTTTGTAGTTTGTACCTTCTTGAATTATTATATGATGGTTGACTAGACTCATGGGGCATAGATAGTTTCAGAGAACCACCTTTTGGCTTTTGCTGATTTTCTTCGGCTATCGTTACGCTTTGTTCTGAGCGAACTCTAGCTGTTAATGCACATGCACTTGATGATTTCAAAATACCTTTAGCACTAACAATATGTTTTTCGGAAGATTGTGGTGATTCTAAAGTGAATTGTATTGTATGTTTATTCATAAAACCTAGACTTGCAGATTTTTGAACTTGTAGAGGTGACAATTTTAACAATTCTTGCTGATATCTTTCGGTTTGCGTCTTTACTCTACGTTCGTTAATTGGTGATCTCCAAGCGACAGGTGATGACGATCCACTACTACCCCCTGACTTACATCCCCCTGATTCGTTCTCTTGAATTTTTTGTGTATATTTAGCTAACATTAAGCGTATATTTGGCGAGATTTCCTTGTTCATTTTGCGTTGACTTGTAGGAGAAGCAGGAAGAGGTGGTAAATGTTTTATAGCAGTATTTGTTTGGTAATTTTGCTCATTTGTCGATAAAGATATATTAAAATCTTTAACGGAAGCATTTCTATGGAAAGATGGCACAGACACAATCGTTGGAGAAGCCGTTACCTCCATCTTTTGACATTCTGTTGCAAAAGAACTCATAACTAGAGGCGTAAAAAGCTTTCTTGTAGTTTTCACAAAAACTTGTATTGGTGACCCTGTCGATGTTCTTGGAACTGGATCTGTTACGCTAACGTAATTTAGTTTCGTTGGAACAGCAACCTTTTGAATAACGTCGGGATCTAAGCTAATGCTATTGTTTCCAAGTTCTTCTAAATTTTCTGGAGGTTTATCAAAAGTTACTACATCATCGATAGTTTGAATTTGCTGTAGCTTCTTTTTCACCTTTTTTTGTACTCTTACGTCGTCATCATCGCTATCCTCTATTACCCTTTCACTTACACCAGCTTGTCGATATCGAAATCTTTTCTTTATTGCCCCTTGCGCAATCTGCGCATTTAGATCTTCATCACTATCATAATCCTCTTTACTTTTTTGTCTTAGGAGTGTTATAGGAGTGCTGCTTGGACTAGAATTTTCTTTATTAGAGTTTCGTTTTAATCTATCTTTCTCTCTAGAGGACGACTTTCTTAATAAAGTCCTGGTATTCCTTGTTATTTTCTTTTTCTTCCCTGGCGCAGTTGAATCTAAAACAATAAATAGCACAAAATAATTTTTTGATGCAATTATAATATGTACAAGGTACCTCTGAGAGGTAGTGGTGGTGACGTAAATGGCAGGTCAAGAACAACGCTTCGATTTCCTCGTGAATTTTTTTATCAAACAGGTGCAATGTACACGATATGCAACGGAAACACACGAGGAAAACAAATCCTTGTTCTTGCCCTTCCATTTATGTCACCAACAGACGCCACTGCTGCGAGGCGCAACTACGGGTATCTGGAAAATTCTGAGTTGGAAAAATCTGAACATTTCGGGGACTAACTCATTAACATGTTTGTCGCTTTCAGTTATAACAGGAGCCAATATCAACTTGCTTATTTTAATTGGAAGTCTATAAGCAATAAACTATTTTGAAATACATATCTATTCAAGTATTGCAGCTGGTTAAGACCGTAGTGTAAAGCAAATGATTGATTAGTGCATTCCATTTCGTTTTCTGTGCATATCTTTTACAAATTTTATTTATGGAAGATACATTTTGTCTGAGAAACTATGAAAAATAAACTATCTATGTACCCGTTAAGAAAGTTATTATTATAATATGTAAGGAAATATAGTAACTATCATTAGTTACCAGCGATATGTCTGAATATTTACTATACTGAAGTTTCCTATATTCTAGAACTCATTCATGGACTTTCTCCTTCAAAACTGCCTTATCAAATCTGAAATACATATAATGAATTATAATGTAGAAAAGATGGCAATCGATCCCGCTCTTACTACAATCTAGATGGAAGGCAAAATAGACTAAACTTAATAATACAAAGAGAGCGCACCCACGCTTGGAGCCGATCTCGACGGAAAGCCTCATGCCCTGATTGACGTACAGTTTCGATTCCCCTTATTTTGCTGCCCGTATACAGAACGATTCATATCGTTTGTCATCCAATGGCTACGACGAAGTGTGGTTGACTTGATTCCAGGGATGGTGTGTCTACAACCCTTACACAAACTAATTTATATCGTCGATCGTCCAACTTCGTAATATATTCGTGAATGACAACAATATGAGATGATGACACCTGCACATGAGCTTTTTGAAGGAAATTATTATTGTGAATCCGAATTTGTTTGCGTGTTTTCGCAAACAGTACATTAACATACCCCTTCGTTAATGTTTGTTTTCCTTCTCCGCTAGAAAGCATAAATATCTTTAACCACGGTGGCAACCTCAAGTTTACCGATAGATTTTGTGCACATTTCTAATATGTTGATAGTATTCCTTTTTAAGAAATAATTAAATTTACGTTATTTGTTTTGATTAGGAATCCTGACCGGCTTATAATAGTTTAAAAAAGCGTTTTTTGAAATAAACGAAAATTCTCACCTCTAGTTAAATTGAAACACTTCATTGTTGCTAGTAAAACTGAACTGTTCAACTTTACTGTGGAGGATGATAGCTTAACTGTCGTGGGTCCAGTATTACTGAAGTGTGGTGGCGCGAGTGATAGTGAATTGTTTCAGTGTTCCAGGGCCACGCTGTTCGAGTACATGATTTAGTACTGTAGTTAGATCAAGAGAATTTCCTAGAAAGTTACCTTATTTTTTCAGAGTAAAATACAAATATATATTTTCGACACTGGAACCTATTTTGAACTTAATTAAATTATATACCCTGCATAACAAATAAATTATAGTCCGCACAATATCACGTCACAACATAAATTTTTAGAAGTGTTCTACGAGAATATGGAACGCGTTCGTCAAAAGGAGAGAATGTTAGGCTGCATCTGTCAATACTGATTTTAAAAATTAAGAGAATTAGCGGCATTTTTCTATTTTATTTTTATCCTCGACAGACTTGTTTAGGTACACCTAAAGGGGTTTATAAAAATCCAGGGGAATATTGTTCATTCTGTAAAGATTGGAAGAAAAAAGAATAACGAAACTGCCGAAGTGTTAGCATATATAGAGCAAGGGTCATCTTCAACTTGACAAATGGCAATGGAAGCAGGAACTCCACAACGTACGAGTGCACGTAATGTAAATATCATCTGAATAGGCTACCCTTTGGGCAAACATTACAGACCGATGAACATTTGTGAATGCAAAACAGTCCGCATTACGTAGTACAAAGAAGACCATAAATTAAATTTGGCGTGTTGTTGGTTACACAATTCTCGGTTTTGCACATTTTTGACGGAATATTAATATCGGTGATGCCTTTATTTTTTACGAATCGGATTGCGGGATATGTTGGACGAAATTTAGAAACAGGTTCTATGCTGGAGTGGTTTCACAATATACGAAATTATTTACATGAAAACTTTACAAACTCATGATCAGGAAGAGACGCATCAGTTGCATGGCCACCTTGGTCCCTCGATCTACCTTTCTCACTTTAGATTTTTAGATTAGTTTTTAAACGGAAGGGAGATCATATCAAACAGCAAAAGAAACTGTTGTAGAAGCTCGGATTGGTAGGCGGGATAAGGGACTTTTCATTTATTTAAGTTTATGAATTTTTTTTTCAATAAAAAGTTAATTTCATGACAGTGTAAAATAAATTAAATAGTAGGATAGCCCCTAAGTCTTTTAATTCTTAAAATAGCCATATTAATTGCTAACAGAACACATCAGAAAATACCTAGAAACAATAACCAAAAAATAATGCTAAAATAACTTTCTGATGCTATTGGTAGGATCATTTACGGCAAAATCAATGCAAGGAGAGGAAAAACGCACTACCCACGGACATGTTTCCACCCCGGTGTCATCAGCGTAGTTCCGGCAGGCGTGTGTTTCTTGGCACTATAGAAGTCTGGCTAACCGTTGGGAGTGTGGCGAAACAAATAGCGACACAAGGTGGAATAAAAATACACCTGGAACCACGTTGATGACAGAAACATCGTAGTAGTTCGCTTTTCTCTCCTTGCATTGCGTTTGCCGTAAGTGATTTCATCAATCCCCACTTGATCATCTGTCTGGTTTCACTACTTTCCAAGATCGTTTTACTAAACATCCACCTACACCGGGTGCTCTATTAATGAGTCTGCGGAATTTAGCGTGAAAACTACCAAAGATAGAGAAGTTTGCTATACGTGTACAGTATACTGTAGGGAGTTTTGTAAAAATATTTACAAATATATAGGATGTTCCAAATTATCGCTACCGCTTTTAATTATTTATTCTTAAAGGATCGCTATACTTTCTATTAATAATTTTGATACCCATTTAAATTACCTATGCAGCGATATGCACTTATGCGTACTTTAGATAGTTGCTTTTGGCAATATTACAAATTTTGTTAAAATGTTGACAGATGCAAACTGATGATTTAAGACTTAGCCTGAAGTCTAGCAATTGTAGTGCGGCGGGTTATTCTTTTGGCATCAATTTAGAGGTCAACATTTTATACCGTCATATAATGTAAAATATGTACAGGGCGTTAAATAACTCGTGCGGTATTTATCGAAATTCATACGCTTCTTTTTCGATTTTTTTTTAATAAAACATATTTTTTTATATTGCTAGCATTTGTAGAATTACCTTCAAAATGGTACCAATAACATATTATTTATATCCAATATTTATGAAAATATTCAAATGCCTTTGTAATTTCAATATACGGGGCATTTAACCGTTAGATTACAATGATTTTCAAACAAAAATCATATATCAAATGGTGCCTTTGATATTACGCGCATATTTATCACTAAAAAGAAGTTACATTGTTATATTTATTCCCTTCACGTTCTTAGGTATGACAGTTCCAATATGTATCACCACATAGCACAGGAAGCAGTGATCAAGTACCATGTAACTTTGAAAAATATTGCTGACCTAAATGCTTTCATGCTACTACACCTACCAGGAATGTTTTACTGACGATTCCGCTCGGCATTCCTAATTACTTTATTGAACAGATCAATCATAAATTTAAATCAAAAATGCAAGGCCTCAACAAAAAATTCAGATAAATTTGGCCAAAGAACAACGAAAACACTGTATGTTTCCTGGAGAAACATATCACTGATCGTCTGAAACCTTTAGTGAAACCGAAATGTCATTGTTAAATAAGGGGTTAAGCATTGTGTTTGCGGCTCAAAGACCCCAATGGAAGCGCTCATCACGTTAGTCGAAACGCTCATAAAGAACTTAGATGCTATAGCAAAAGATTATGTACGAAACGCATGCAAAATTACTGTTTCACAAAACTTGAACGAGGTTAAAGGTATAAGACATAACACGGGCGATCTTGGGATTATTAAGGGTCTCCAAAATAAAAACCGTTTTTATTTGAAAGCAGATAAAGGAAACAAAATGATCATTTTGGACAAGCCGGATTATTTCAACCGCGTCAGCAATTTGTTGTCATCAGGACGTTATAGAGAATTCAGAAAAAATCCGTTATCGTCAACAAAAGAAACTCAAAAAATTACCCTAAACGTACGCGTAAACTGTAAATTTCAAACCCAACAATTCCGATAAATGTACTGCCTACCTAAAATCCACAAACCGGGTAAATCTATGAGACCAAGGCGTAGGCATAGGCTCACCTACGTACAAATTGTCCAAATGGCTATTAAACGAATACAAAAATTTACCCATCAAAGCAGACAATTTTGAAGTAGAAAGTTCACTAGATTTTGTAAATAAGGTAAGCAGTATTGAATTAGAAGATGTTTGTTCACTCTTCCCCAGTGTACAGAATATAAACGATTAACTTCACTCTGCATGAATCAAAATTTCTTTCAAGTACAGGGCAAGTACTATGAACAATTAATCCTGTCCCCCTTCATAGCCAACTTGTTCATGAGTAAATTTGACACATGTATGAGAACGGATACCGCATATTTTCCTAGAATTTTGCTTAGGTATATAGATGATATTTTCGCAATTTTTGATATTAGGAAAAGTAATATTCCGGATCTCTTCGTGACTCTTAATTCAAAATTTGAAACTATTAAATTCACAGTAGAAGAAGAAGAGGTGAACAATCAACTTCCGTTCCTAGATAGCTTACTAATTAAAAACAATAATAAACTGGAAATTGACATTTATAAAAAGGAAACCAACACTAATTAGATAAATTTCCTTTAAGTAGAAGTATGTACATAAAAAACATAGCTATTTACAGGTGTTGATAAGGTTCTGAAGGGTTAAGATATGAACGTATGTTTCTGTTCGCGTAACACACTTAAAAACCTATTTAGCAATCCCAGAGATAAACCGCAAGCGGAAGAAAGGTCGGGAATTTATAAAATTGCATGTAGTGGGTGTAATAAAGACTACATATATTGTTCAAACGAAAAGAGCGATAGGCACCAGATTTAAGCAACATATCAGGTGTTATCGCTTCGGTAGATTAGATTCGTCAAGTGTAGCCCAACACATAAGTTTTCTGATTTCATATTATGCCCAGTGTATAGACACTGGGCACAATATGAAATCAGAAAACTTGAAATTGGTCGCTGGAGGAACTGGACGCTTACGAGACGGGTTACATCAAAAGCAACAAAATCTGATGAATAGAGAGAACGGCCCGTTGTCGTACTCAGTTCTATTCGATTTATTGGGGTAAGGCTTGCACGTGTTTTATATCTCCGGCTTTTGTGTTGTTTACGTGGAAATAAGTATTAGATTAGTGATAACATTTTGAAGGTAATTTTACAAGAAATTTGTTAAATATATAAAAAATATAGGTTCTATTAAAAAAATCTAAAAAGGAAGAAACATTTGAATTTCGAAAAATAGTGCACAATATATTTAACACCCTGTATATATTTTCACGTTATACCGTTGCTAGCAAAAGAGTAGCCCTAGACACTACATTGATATTCATGCTAGATCTTAAGATGTCAGAGTCCGTGATTATCAAAATTTTAACAAAATTGGCAATATAGTCAAAACGAATTATCGGAAGTGCATGTAACCATATATCATTGCAACGGTAATTTAAGTACATATCATAATGAGATTATAAAAAGTCAGCAATCTGTTTAAAAAAAGTTGAAGGCGAAAGTTTGGAACACTTTGTATATTTGCAAATAATTTTACACAATTTTAAATACGCTGTGGTATGCTATATACGAATAGAAAATGTAATTTCTCTATTCTTGGTAGCTTTCACGCTAAACTCCGCCGACACACTAATAGCGCAGCCGATATAATACATACAATTGAAGTTAGTATCAATTTTTAGAACAACATTAAAAAACGAAACTGAATGTATGTAATGAACCTAATGGAAATGTTGCACTCTTAGTCGTGGCATATTTTCACTCGTAGTGCTGAGCTTTCATTATTAACTATCGGAAGACATCCACAAAATATCGGTACCAGTAATAATTTGAGATTAATTAGATTCTGCATAGCAAATCTTCGCCGTCTTAAACTAGTGCTGAATCGGATAGGGCTGACAGGCTATTTGTATTGGTATTGGTTTAATTGTCTGTTTATATGTCTATCATAATATGTTATTTATAAATTTTCATTTGCACATACCTGATGCTGCACACAAATAGCTAAGAACTCTTCTTAATTCCAGTATCTTAGAATTTTGTTGCTGTAGTATGCATGAGATGTTGAAATACTTTTCCTTCGAATGAAATGAAAATGTATCTGTTGTAGAGCGACTAAGTAACTCTGTATGCAATTTTTCTGCCTAAAATAAAAGTTAAAATAATTATAAGAAAAGAATTGCATTTAAGCATTTACTAATTGAAGCAGATCAACAGATAAATCCTGTACAGAATCTAAGACTTCGATAAACCTGTTGGTAGTATAGGCTGCTTCGTCCTTTGCAATGTTTGTTGTTACTTTTGTATTAGCTTCTTGTAACAGAACTAATTTTTCGATTAATCTGGTAGAACAATCTGTCTGTAAGGTATATAGGTTCTAGAAAGAGTAAACTTTTAAATACTTATTGTCTACTAATCAGTTAGTTTGTAATACTTTTAAACAATCAGTGATAATAGCCTCGTCTTCTTTTCCGTCGTGTTCTGCGTTCGTTTCGCGATTGCTAAAATATGAATATCTCAATGGATATTGTTGAGCGATTATATTTAATACTTACGTAATCGTATTTTCGTTTTCAGTTAATAGTTTCAGCAAATCGATGATTTCTTCGATTAAATTATAATTTCTCTGTGCTCTTGTTGACTCACTTCTTTGTACTTTTGGCGCTGCTTTTGTTTCACCCTCACTAATTAAAAAGTTTTTCAGAAAATGAACAGTTTCGTACAAACTCACAGAATTAGTAATGAATAATGATAGCAAGGACTGTGGCGTAGTATGGTAAGCAACACATAAGTATCGGCACCCTCCGCACCACGGCCGTCCCGGACTAATTATTATATTACTACATAATAAATTAAACTTGTGTGGTGCGGAGGGTGCCGATACTTATGTGTTGTTTATCACAGAATTAGCCTTACCAATTACAACTGGTTTCTTGTTGTTGATAAACTGGTGTATGCTTCTTCTCAACAAAGGAAAATAACGGTGCTGCTGTTTCTTCAATAATATCTTCTACTTCGACTATTACAGCTTCAGGCTCATCATCATCTAAAACTGCCGTTGCGGTTAATAGTTCAGGTTCAGATGATGCGGCCTTATTCAACTCATTCTCTAAATTGTCCACATCATTCAAACTTAGACTTGATGGCTGTTGACTTAATAAAGGATGTGTTAAATTCAAGTCGGAATTCATCACACTATCAGCTGATTTTGATTTGACTAGACGCGACTGAAGTTCGTCTGCGAAATAATTTATTTAGATTGTTTAATATAATGTAATACTATAACATCTTACATTTGCCATTTGAATTAATAGTTGGTACATAACAGTTGCTTAGAAGTGCAAATGTTGATGCCTCTGGGGCTATTCCTTGAGCTTTTTCCCATTCATAGAGCTTTTGTGTAAACTTACGCGATATACCTTCAAATCTATAAAATCCTGATGGAGTTTGTACTAAAATATTTTGCTTATTGTCAGCCATTACAGATTTTCTTAACTTGGTTAATCTAAAATTAAAACTCGTTAAGAGAATTGCTAACTATAGTTTTATTTGAATAAACTACCTCTCCTCTCGTTCCAAAAATTTTTGCCTTTCCCGTTCCAATCTTTGTTTCTCCCTTTCAATTTTAGTTAATTCTTTTTCAAACCATTGCAATTCCTTTTCGGTTTGTTCTTTCACCTTTTTACTTTGCCTAGATGATCCTCCGTCTTTCCTACACAATTTGGGACTAGGAGTTTTATTTCCTCTTTTATCTTCTTCACTGGCAGAATAGCTGTGAGATTTAATTTGCTTCCAAGCTTCCAACTTTCGTATAAAGTCCTCGGATAAAGGTTGTTGTTCCGTTGGACTTACATCAGTTCTTTGGACACTGACCGATTTCCACTTAGGCCATTCGCCCAATTTCTTCTTTTGGCTATTACTATTGGAAGGAGCATCTTCTTTGACTAATCCTTTTTTTATTCTTTGCCATTCCTGTAATTTTTTCCTGAATTCAAGTGGTAGATGTTCTTCACTTTGAAGTTGCATATTATGTTTCGGATGCCCTTTTATTTTCTCCCATTCCTCCATTTTCTTTTTGAATGCTTGCTCTTTGAGTTCTTCTGGTGATAGATTAAAACCAGTGGCTACAGCACCGGAAGAGGTCGCACTGTTTGAGGAAAAATGTTTCATTTTTTCCCATTCTCTCATTTTTTCCTGGAATTCTAAACTAAGTTTTGTTTGCAAATCCTTGTAATTCTTTTGAATTTCGTCTTGCAACTTATTATGTAGTTCAAGTTTAGGGGGTATTTCTTGATCTGAAAGAACAAAAAAGTAAGCATTAGTAATTATTACTAAAATTAAGAAGAAATATTTAACTTTCTGTAATTGCACCAAGTAATTTTTGTAGATTAATAAAATTATTTTTTCAGTTTTCCCCTAGTAAGTAGGGGGGTTTAGGTGAATAGCAATTAGGGTAAGGTGGGCCACAGGGCACCTATTAAAAAATATATATTCATATTTCTTATTTATGTCAGATAAATAGAATTCTCTGCCACAATGTGTCCTGATATGTGTACTACTGTTAGCTCTAAATCTTCAAAACCTAATAAAATACTACTGGACCTATGTCTGCTAAAGATCTTGGTATGTGGATCTTCGTTATTTTGTATATGAGTTTATTACAATGCGCATATAAAATTATCTTGTTCATCTTCCATTGCATCACACTTGTCATAACACATTGTATTAAATCCAGCCTTTGCTTGGTTTTGAGTAACAAAATTTTCTAGAGAGACGCCCGTAAATAATATCCTGTTTTATTTTCCTCGATGTCTAACAGGATTAACAGCTGTCCTGTATGCATTAAATTCTTCGCAAATGTTTATGAAAAACATTCATAATGTTTGACGATCTGCGTTAGTCACAAATGCTGTATCAGTTGGGAAACATGAAAATTGCAACGAGAGTCGATTTTTTCATACGAGTTCCATTACCTCGTTCTCTTTTCACTACAGTAACGGTAGGATGTGGGAATATTAGGAGAAAATATGTTTTTTTCAGACCTGTCTTTCGCTTACTGTTGAAGCTGTATTTACTGATAGTGTTATCGTATTTTCGTAAAGACTGTATTAGTTGAAATGAACAGGATGAGGCCTAGATCTAGTGATGGTCGGGTTTTTCAATTTTCAATTAAATTCTCCTGCACATGTTTTTTTGTTTCAGAGAGGGTACGTATTTTCGAAACATGAGTTGCTGCTACATTAACACTAGCGTTTTGTAATTGTAAAACTGTTGCGTTTTGCACTATGGTACAACATAGAACTACATAGGTGCGTGTTGAATGAAATATATCAAATTCACTGACGTATTCACTGTCGGGTACGATTAGAAAATTAATTGGGCGAGAACATTTACTGCAGCTGTACTTTTATTAGTTTGGTTTCATCTGTGTGACAATATGTGTTGTGGAGTGGTGAAACTACTGATGTGGATAGGATATTTATTTTGCGAAAGTGCATGCTTAGAATTACTTTTTAATTCTATAAATATTATGACACAATGGTATCCCAATAGAAATTTAATAGGAATTTAAATTAGTTTTTAGAAACTCATCAATTTATTAACAGAGTAGAAACTTCAAAATTATATGCAGAACACAATATCTGATAAATGTCCATCGTGAAAAAATTTAGTGGTGTTAAATCGTACAACCTTGAAAACTAACCAATATCACCATTTCGGGAAACTACACAGCCAGGAAATTTTTCGTGCAATAAATTCACAGTTTCTCTAGCAGTGTGGCAAGTAGCACCATCTTATTAGAAGAAAAGGTTATCGAGGTTCATATCTTCCAGAAGAGGCTATAAAAAGTTAGTCAACATCTGAAAATATCGTTCACCATCAGCAGTTACAGTACACCTTGGGACGAAAATCCACACCAAACGTTTACACGACAAAAATATAGCGGTTTCTTAAAACTCGGTCGAGGATTTTCAGGTACCATAAATTATAGTTTTATTTATTAACGTAACCACCGATGTGAAAATTGGCTTCGTCGTTGAATATGATTCGTTGACAAAATTCGGTATCAACTGCAGTCTGCTCCAATCGGCAATGACGGTTTTATTGGTCCATAGGCTTCAGTTGAATCTTGTACGCATGTAGACGAACTCTTTTTGTCATAATTCGTTGTCTGGACGATTTTAAAATGCCCAATTGCTATAACCAATGACCAGATCTTTGAACTTAGGTCCACTTTCATTCACTCGTAGCGATATCTTCAGCTGAACGAACAATACTTTCTCGCAATTGTCTCTTGATTACAAGAACAGAACTAGTACGCTCAAATCTTACAGTATCAGGCATATGATTTTGAACAAGTCGACCAATAGTGTTAGTAACAGAACACGCGTTTTCGTAACAAGTTTGGACAATTTTTATTGGTTCTTCGAGGATGAAACGCTGCACCATGAAACTTACAGCTTTCTACATGACGTATGTAAAATACAAACGTTCAGAGTAACCGCGGTTGCAAATAATGTAAACTGAAATCCCCAAGTTCATGTTGGGACAGCCTTTGTGTATTTCATTATGTAAAGTACGTATTTATTAATACTGTTACTGTTAAATTGAGATAGACTCATGAGTATTCTATTCTCTAGTGATTAAATACAACAGATTGCCTGGATATATGAAATATTGCGAAACAAGAATTTCTGAAGGAGCTCAAGAAATATATATAGAAGTTTGGAATAGTTTGGAAGGTGTGGATAAGACTTGCTTCTCAATTTGATCAACGACTGTATTTTATTAAATATAACATATCCTATGTTAGCATATGATTACAGGATGAAAAGTATTATTATTACTTACGTCTTGCTTTAAACGATGTCATGCGCAATTAAAATCAGGAATCAAGGAAAATTAATAAAAACGTTTGTAAAAAAAATGTTTATTTTTTGCTCCAAATTAACAAAAATATCGTGCATTAAGTGGTTAACAACGGAAGCTTAGTGTCAAGAGATTTTTTGGGTGACAACTAGAGTTAAGGAGTATAGATATTGTGCAATTGCAAAAAAACAAGCACGTTAGTATACATTTACATTAAGCAATCCAAGAATGATTTTCTGTGCCCGTAGGAAATTTGAAATTATTTTCGTTGGTGTTTATTAAAGCCCCTACTACCCAACCCTTCTATATAATGTCTTATCAGACGTTGATAAAACCTAAAGGGCCAATTGCTATTATTGCATCAAATATACCTAATGTTTCAAAGGTTTCTTTTTTTTCTTCTTTCCTGGCTAATAATATGGGAAATTATCTGAAATTCTGGTAGTACTAAAATATAGACTCCTGGGTGCCCAAAGAATTAAAATAGAAGTTGGTAGAGAATTGGGTCCTTTCCTCTGACTGGGTCAAAGAAGGAAGTATTGATATTTCGATCAGTAAGAAGTATCGTGATTGCTCCAGCTGGAATAGTGAGGGATAAGAGGAGGAGGATTGCGGTTGCAGGAAGATTTCACATTCATTTGGACGTTTTGGAAAATGAGAAGATCGAATTCAAAAGAAGTTAATGTCGCATTTCACCACTACCGTCATTGGCCGGACTTGTAATATCTTTTTAACTGCCACACTCCAAAGATAGTAGGCCACAAAAACGGATTTTGTTCTACAAATCGAGCTCAATACCACTTTATATGGGATAGGTGGACAAACTGACGTCACTAAACGTGATGTGTGGGTGGCGCTAATGACAGTTAACCTCCGGGACGTTAGTTGTAATATTACAATACAAATGGAAGTAACTGTTAGTAAAATAAAATCATACGAGGAACTTCTATTTTTCTCCATTATTAAAACTTCTAACTAACGAGCTTCGTGAAATATCCTGTATATACTATATGACGTGGAAATTGCAACACCAAGAAGAGGGTCCAAATTTTTTGGGCAAACGGAAGAAATCTGCGGTGCGCTTAACGTAGTTTGAGGGTTTGATTATGCCTACAGTACGGCAGCTTGGAAATTAACGTCAGATGAACGAATTATTGGACTAGGGCACTAGGTAGGGCCGGGAAAGTCGCCAAAGAGAAACAGGGACCGAAGAAGAAGTAATCAGATGCAGGTCTGCTACCTTTTGCCTAATGGCACTAGAGACCAATTCGCCAGTACCAGGCCAATCGCTGATCTATGGCTAAATAATGATGTGCCTTGTAACCTTTCGAACCATTTATCGCCGAATCAGGGCTTTCGGCTGTATCGACTGTATCTTGTGTTACCACTTACGGCTCAATACCGACAGTAACGTTTGGAGTGGTATAGGTTGCTAATGCACTGGAACATGGAGTAGCATTGGGTGGTATTCAGTAACGAATCTCGATGTTGTTTAGAGATGCGTACTGGTCGTATGAGGGTCAAATTGAAGACCTTGGAAACGTCGTAACATTCAATTTTCTGCTGAGAGGCGTGTGCACCGAGCCGATGTTATGGTTTGGGCTACTATAGGATATGGGAGTAGGTTCGAGTTGGTGTTCATTCGAGGCACTATAAATACCCAGGTTTACGTTAACGAGATGATGGTACCCCATATTCTTCCATATTTTCAACGACTCGAAGGCTCACTTTCCCAGCAAGATAACGCCCGTCTTCATATAGCGAGAAATTTTCTAAACCAGTCCGAAGAGACCCATGTTAATATCTTGCTATGGCCACGTGTGGGACATTATACAAGGAAAACTCGAATTCTCCGCAAGCACTGGAAGCTCTGCGACATGAATTGCTTGACAGGACACTATACCCCAAAAGAACAACGACCACCTACTAGAATCAATACGAAGAGAGAGGGAATGGGATACTACTAAACAAATTATTAATAAAAATACAATTAAATTATGTTAATTTTTGTTTTTTCTTTGAAATTATAATCAATAAAACCTTTGAATAGTTACACGTTTGAAATTTGCACGCTTTCTAGATGTTACAATTCCATATCATGTGGTATATCATGGATACATATGGAATTTAATAAACGAGTACGTAGCATATTTTAAACAATTACCCAAGAAAATGAACGGGAATTTTCCCAACCTTTTAGCGTTGTTAATTAATTAATTATATTTCCGGTATCACCAGAAGTAACGTCAATTTTCTTATGTTAAATCCAACACCCTGTATGCCTTTACGCATTTGGGATGGCAAGTGAAAAATGAATCCAACGATACCACACAAGTTATACCTAGCTTAACTACGATATGCAGCGATAAGGCTTGTGTAACCTGTTTTTGTTGTTATGCAAAGTCGGCTAGGGAAGAGTGCCAAATTCTCTCATGTGACGCCAAGTTGGTCCAAAGAGATGTCAAATCACATTTCTAATAGCGTAAATTATCCTTATTTATTGTTATAATATCCTACATTTCTATTTCTATTCTCTTCTCTTTCCTTGATTTGCCAACTGTTGTTATTTCTTTACTTTATAGAGCGTTATTGCAATTAATTATGGGAAGTTTGTTTAAATTTGCCAGTTTTTTATAGACAAACATATAATCCGTACGATGTACATTTACAATAATTTTAATATTCGATGAATTTGGCAAAATTACCACGAAGTGGAACATAATGATGATGGAATTTATCCCAAGAGAGGTACTCCGCAGGATACATTACTGGAAAGGTGTTACTCCACCTTTCCAGCTAGCAGCACCAGCACCAAAGCTAGCATTGAGCAGGAGAAGGGATGGAGCCTGTGGAAGATTTCTACAACAATTACTGCGGAATGACATCGATTAAATTCAATATATAGTAGCTTAATTTTGCCATTTATAAGGACAAAGATTATGAGGTGAGCTTCTACATACACATTTTGTAAGGCAGTTAGACTTGTTTAAGTAGGTAGAGAGGAGCATGGAACAAGAGGGAATTCTTTGTGTATGCATATATTTTCTATTTATGATTTGTGTGTATACTACTTGCAATTGTGTTATCCTGTTATTGGGTCTACCTGTTGAATGATAAACGCGTATTTTTACACTCTTTTAGAATTCGTTATTTGGAAGGAAGAAGAGGTTGATTACAGTTAACGTTTTAATTTTTTTTTTTGGTATATTTTTTTTGGTATATTTACCTACTAAAAAGGTAATACGTCAACTATAACCAACAGTTGAATAATGGCGCTCGGATTATCTAGATAGCTGTTAAAGTCTCAGTTATATCCATAACACGATTTCATTTTTATTGTCTATTTAAGCAAAGAATTTTTGTTTATGTAGAAAAGTCGAAAAAAGTGAGTCTCGAGCGGCGATTAAACATTATAAACATATTTAAAAGGCTTAGGCAAGAAATAACAAAAATAATTTGGCGCTTTTCATAGTCAATTTTGCATAACGAAAAGAATAGATTAGTAAAACCTCTATTGCTGCATATCCTAATGTTTTTCAAGCTAAAGTATAACATATACAGTTTGACTTTTTCCGAGGAATAGTCTGGGAATCTTGGAAACTAGTGGAGATAGAGAAACAATCAAATGGGGAAAGAATTGCAGTTTTAGGAATTCAATTGAGTGGGCCTTTGGTTTTTTTGAAACAATCCGCGCCCAACCAAATATCTTTAAAAAAATGTTTTTTTGTTATTTTGCTCGGTGCCTATAGCTATGCTACTATTATTGAATCTAGAAATGAATGAAAAAAATGCAAAGGAGTAAATTGTGGGTAATTATGTGCTTAATGAGACAGTCTAAATTAACTTTTAATTTAAGCAATAATTTTTGAGGTATGGCAAAAATTTTATTTCTTTTGGCGGAAATCATGATTTTGCAAAAAAAAAAATGCGGTTTTTCAACGATTTCAGGAATATACTTTACATAGTTATTTTTACAAACAATATATAAAGTACTGTCATTTTCTCCTTCTAATTTCCGAAATGTTCACGCAGTCAGCTATGTGATAACAATTGATAGATACACATCGCGTTTGGTAACAAAAATCGAAGTAGTAGCTGATTCTGCAGTGGTATCCCGTTGTGCTGAAATCATTTGAGCAGACCACGTATTTGTAAGGGTAATTCGTCCGACGCATTATCAAAATCGTTCTGCAGAAAGAGAAGAACAGAGAAACAAGAATTGTTGAACCAAAAACGCCGCACCAAGCATTAAGTCCAAACTTAGCTTGAGGTCTCCCCTGTTCAGCATTGCGTAAATGTTTGTTATGTCGATTAAACATGTTCGTAAATCTTGAGTAACTGTACAATATTACATTGTATCGTGTCTGCTTCTATTGACATCTGTCGGGTAGAAATCGATGTATTTTGCATTACACGTGCCAATTACATTTACCTCTGTTCATGCTTTGGGACTGTATAATAAAGTTCCAAGTTTATCGATTTATACGCCATTTAACTTAATTTTAAGAGCATGCACAAAAAAATATCGCCTAAGGGACTAAATTATCAGTTAATTTCAACATCGTTACCGACGTTTTTAAACGCCAAAATGCTGCCGTTTTTGCACAGTGATCCTGTTAAAATTTTTCCGCTACGGTACAAAATTTTTCTGTTTTCTGTTTTTTGTATATTTTCTGTTATGATGTAAACATTTCGATTACGTACACTACAAACTGCCGATCCTGGCTAAAAGCTGGATAATATAGGTGTGTAATCGAATCATTTATTTCTGAAAAGAATTTGGGTTTGAAACCCAAATTCTTTAAAAGAAAATAACGACCGCGGAAGTCTACAACAACATATATTTCTGAAAAGGTTTGCTATTTGGTTTGGAGATAATTAGAAAAAACTGTACTTTTTGTTTTCCTGTATTTCTTATCATTGTCGTGCATCCGCATAGTTACAATGTTTATGAATTTGGGGATGTGCGAAATTTCTTCTCTAAGGTTTGTGGATATCTCGTAATAAATTTGGAACAAGAGACTTGCGCCCTTTCTGCCAATAACGTTCGTTGAAATTTAGAAATCTTCATATTTTGAACAAAACCTAACAAACCACACAATAATAAAAACTTGAAATCTATAAGGGCAGTTTGTACATGCCAAGCTTTTCGGATGTTCCATTATGTTCCTCTCCATTTTAGATGGAGAAAATGTGTTAAAGTATATTAATGAATTCGCAGACCGTCACATATTTTGGTATATTCCGCTCACATGCAAGATGGCTGAATGTCGAAAATGATTTAACTTTCTACAAATATATGTTTTTTTCACAGTATTTTTATTACTATTTTTCGTTTCATAGAATTCGTGTACATTGAAAACTAATATTTCCAGCGTTCTTCTTAGAATCTCAAATACTCTATTACATGGCAAAAAAGAATGCCCTTTTATTGGGAAAAATACTTATTTTGTATCCAGCTACAGGAATCGTATCACTAATTGATGATTGTTGTGCCGTGGGCAATTGTCATAAAATATCTTTAGTGTCGCAGCAGATGAATTGATGTATATAACAATGAAATTGAAGAGAAAGGACCAAACTTTGGGCTTTTCTTGGCTTGACCCCCAAGATAAATGTAACCTGTTTCAAATTGTGTATACAAAATGTGTTAACGGCTAGCTATGTTTTATAAAACACTCCTAGAACAACGCAGTAATAGATATTGATAAGAAATGTTTAATTAAACATTACTGGTGTACAATTGTTAAGTACAGGGAGGAACTAAATCAATTGCCTTCACCCCTTTCAGTGAGAATTTTATGCGGACCTATAACGGGTAGTCTTATTTATTGTTTTATGTAATCACTTGAAGGTGACACTTCAAACAATAATAATTCAAAGTACCAGATATTCGAATGGTAGATGTACCTATTAAAGAAATATAAACAATATACAAAGGAGGCGCAATGTATTACTATTTCACCTGTTACATTAATTATTTTTATATTTGGCTTACTTATTTTATTATATTCTTTTGATTTTGAGATTTTATGAATGTGTATACAAGTCGAGACATTATTAGTGTTACTAAAAAACTGGCGCACCTACCCACCCAACAGATTTAGCAAGTATTGCGTCAAGACAACTAATAGAAATGCGAAAGACCTTTAAAATATATGTAATTACTTGTTAAGTGTTGCTTTAACACAGAGTTAATTTTGGCTATAAGTAACTTTTTTAGTTAAATTTCTAATTTCGCCCCGCTTTATTTTGCGTAATTGTCAAGTAGATGTACGGTTTATTGAACGGGTTAATAATCTATTAACTACCTAACTAGGAATGTATTTCAAGTGATTTAGTGCATTAAATCGGATTATATTTCACAGATATTTTTGCATAGAAAGACTTAAAAATGACAAGTACCAGCGTACTGCTCGGTTCCGGAATACCCGGGTGTCCGCCTGTAACACTGGATACTCGAATACACGGAACCGACTACCCGAAACCAGATATTCGAATACTCGGGCCTAGGACCGAATACGGGTACCTGTTTTCGGACAATAGCATTCATATACGTACATATACTGGGGTGGCCGAAAACTGTATTTTTATGGAACAGGGTATATCAGGAACCGATACCGAATTTGGGTACTCGATACCGGATACCCAAAGTCGGGTAGAACTGATGCTAAAGATTTCGAGTACCCGGGTACCCGAAACCGGATATCCGATTTTGTGCAACAGCCCTAAAAACTATGGGATGTTTTTTTGACTCCCAGTGTGTTGAACTCAAAATGATTTTGAAACTGAAACCACTCTTTAAAACCATCATACCTTGCGATAAATTATACGAGGCATTGCAATCATCAACCCTACTGACACTAGGCGATGAAAGAAAAACTCTTTTTAACTTCTCCCAGTTCGAACCATCTCTAAAGTTCTTAAACGAGTAAGATATGTTAGTATTTAAGGTTTAGTAACTTTACCTATACATACGTGATCCTCTACGCTCGTTTGGTACCTGTCTATCGATGGTAGTGGAGTTTGTACGGTTTCTTCTGTGCTGCCGTTCTTGGAAAACGAAGTTGGGCTTTTGGAATATTTACTTTCGAAAACTTCTTCATCACTAATCACTAAGTCTTCGGGTCGAAAATCATCACTCTTACCGCTCAATCGATTCCGTTTCTTCACACTATTCCGTGTGTGTATAATGTCTTTCATTTTAGCCCATGTTGTTCTTGAGCTTTTGCCGCTAGGTGATTTTTGTAAATTTGCTGATTCGTCCTAATAAAATAGATAAATATAATGTAATTAGCTTGTATCCGTTATTAATCCTTTTTATTTTATTAGATTTTAGTTACATTTCTCAACGAAAAAATCTGCATCGGATATCGATTTTTTACTTTCAGAAAGAGAATAAAACCCAAATAATAAAAGTGAGTTAGTCACCTTTCTTACCATGTTAAGAAGCTATAATACAATTATGTTGCCCTTTCATATCTGGTACGTGCTTTTTAATATCATGTGTATTATATTGTTATCAGTCTTTTAAAATATCTGGCCAATTTCTAATGCCTGGTGTTATCTATATTTTTGCTTACGTTACGTTACGTAACATGGCGAATTTCTTTTACTGAGCCTGAGAGAACGTGGACAATGTGTAACACTTTGAAAGCGTTGAATGAGTTTGAAATGTATTTATTCAAATTTGCTTTCTCAATAGTTACCATTTTTTCACCCAAATGTTGTTTTCGTTTTTTTCTCAGTTCCGGTTTCTGATGATTTTCCGTGTACCATACATAATTCCTTTGTACTTTACTTTTAACGTGTTGTAGAACGTCTACTCTATTATATTTTAACATTTTAAACTCATAATATTATTTTAATGTATTCTCCTTTTCATCAATAGACAATCAAATGGTTGTAAGTTGTAAGTAATTTAAATTTTTGTATTGGTTTTATTACAACTTCATTTATATACTTTATACACAGCTGAAAATTTGGCAACTATCAATCTAAACCCCCGAAAATTACTAAAATTTCGAGAGCAACTTTTTATAATATAAAAATGTAATTAATCCATATTAAATAATTCATAACGACTCTGTGTGAATGGTTCATAACTAAGTAAAGAAAATCAATTGGTGGTAATCACACAAACGCTTTATTGAAAGCTACCGGTTTCAAGAAAAAATGCTCATCATTAGGCCAGTTTTTAGATAATTTCTTTCCTTAGGTATAAAAATACCTAAAGGAAAGAAATATCTAAAAGCTATTAATTATATTTTGTCAATTTAATATCTTGTATTGAATGGCCTGCTGACGAGCATTTTTGCTCGAAACCGGGTAGCTTCCAATAAAGAGTTTGTGAGATTAGGATCAATTGGTTTTCTTATATTTAGTTAATTCAACATTAATTCAAAGTTTTGAACTTTGCTTTGTTAATTAGTAGATAGATATTGTTAAACACTCTTTTGATTTTTAATAATGAGACCTTTTAGAAAAGTTACGTATGACATTTCTCGTGCAGTATTTCTGTCTAATGGGATATACGGATTAGTAAAATCAAAACATTAAAAAAAAAAAGAAAAGATTTTTGTTAACATTAGAGATAACAGAAATTAAGCAATGAGAATTATTGAATAAACCATTAACTGTTCGCTATTTCACCATGTATTTGCGGGAAATTCAAAATTCATTGCTGCACTTCGTCATCACAGTCATGATCTGCCAATGGCAATAACACAAAGCATACTCTGTTAATTTGGTTTCCATTAATTGGAAAATGTACTGATTTTGTTGTTTCTTAAAAATATGTGGAAAAAAGCTGTAAGAAGCGATGTAAGATTGACTTTTATTATTTGTGTATCCTCTTATTTGGACTAATGACTAGTCATCCATAAAAGACTCAAAGCTGATTTGAATTTAGTAAGTTTGCATTCGTCAATATTTTCAGAGAATAATTATTTCTCAAAATTAGGTAAAAGTATGCACAAATATTCCATAATATACAGACAGACTGATTCATTTTCGACCCTCGCCATCGTGATCTCGCTTATTATTGCGGATAGAGGATAGATTTAAATTTGATAAAGTTGTTAAATTTTGTATTTGCAATGAACCCGAGAAGAAAATGGATCTGTGACAAACGACGTTCGAGATTTTCTAAAAAGAATAAAAATGCTCATTTTATTCTTTTACCTCTGCCATCTTTATTTGGCCTTGGAATGGAATACTAAAAACATATTCCCAAGGCCACTTTAGATGTTCTATCTAACGGTGTACGTTTCGGCCCTTTCTGCTGCCACAATGGATTTTGACACCATAAGGAGCTTTTTGTTGACAAAACTTTTTGATTTTGCTTTAATTGACGAAGAATTATCGTTCATTAGTAATAGAAAAATGTCATACCAACGAAGAGAAACAAGAAATGTTAAGTACCTTTATTCATCGAAACGAAATATAATAGCCAGTACAAGATATTTACAATTATATCCAGAACTACAACAGCCGTATTGTATTGTTTTTCTAGATCTTGGTAGAAACTTGGCCGAAAATGGATCATTACAGAGCTGTGTAATGTTTATGTTAAGAAGAGGTTAAATGAAAGTCCATATTCTTACTTTAAACAAGTTAATTTAGTTAGATGACTAAAAATTCTGGAATCTATAGCAGAGAAATGAAGCATTACTGGGCAGTACAGAACCCCAGAAAAATAGGGTAATGAGACTACAACTTCGTTTTGGATTAAACGTTTGGATATGCATTTTGGGAAATCCTCTCCTAGGACAACGAAGAAACATTGAATAAGATTGAAAATAGTGGAGCTATATGGTCGGCCTATGGAAGTCCTCTAGATTATTTTCTGTGAAGTGTTGTTAAAAACAATATTTATAAAGCTGATGTTCCACAAAATACTGAAGAATTTCAAGGTAGATTTCAGAATGCCGATGTAATTCCTAGAGGAAACACAAAAAGGGCAACTCAAAATGCTGGAAACCCTGCGCAACAGTGAATAAATGAAAATAGCCTGTTATTTGTAAATTGTTGGCTCGTTGTTTTGTTTTTTATTATTATCACTGATATTTTCATTCGTTGTTACAAATAAGATGCAACACTTACATAAACTTTGCTTTAATTTACCATTTATAAAATATCTCGGTAGTTTCCATTGAAATTCCTGTTAACATAAACATTACCCGCGTTGGTCAATGATCCAGTCTCTACTAAGTTTGTAAGATCTAGAAAAATTATACGATGTTGCTGTTGTTTTGGATACAGTTGTAAATATACTTAACATACTTCGGTTCTCGTCGTTAGTATACGACATTTTTCTACTACTAACGAAGGATAATTGAAATGTTTGGCAGCTTGAAATTTCGTGCCTACCTTATTTAATTCTAAAATATATTCCCCGTCAATTAAAACATAATATCCGAAACATTTGTTAACATATTACGCACGTTTTAAATAAAAAGAATACTCTTTCTGTGTTAAAATCCAATATTGCACCAATAAGAAATAACTACGTTAATGTTGGACAGAAAGAATCGAAACGTCATATAAATATTCCGACTACATTATTAGATAGAAGAGTGAGCTTGAGAATATGTCTTTAGTTTTGCTCTGCAAATAAGAATTTTTTCATTAAACAAAAAATATTTAACGTTTTGTCACAGATCCATTTTTTCTTCGGGTCCGTAGGAAAAACAAAACTTAGTAACCCTGCCATATTTAAACCTACCCTCTATTCTGTTGAAAGAAGAAAGTTTTCAATTTACTAAAGCGTGCTATGAAAATAAAATCATTTTTACAAAATCCATAATATTGCCTGCCGAAATTTCAAGGAGATATTTTCAGACACTCATGCCTTTATCAGACCGTTGTAATTGATGACTATAGATCTGCAGATCGCGAGCACGTCTTACGCTCGCGCCTACCTTGATACGATGAGCCGGAGAGGGGATATTTATTACTCAACCAACGTCATGGTTGCCAGTTGCTCAGATTTGATGTTTGAGCTTTGTCGAATACATTCTCAACAAAAGAAGATTGCCTTAAAATCTCATCATCTAAGCCACTTAGGAGTATAGTATACACTTCTGACGGAGTGACGTTAACAATGAACATCATCTAGTCACTGGCCACCAGATATTATTCAACGCGACTTCATTACTTTGTAATTCTTCTCACTATTACAATCGGAAAATTAGAGAGTCCATAGATATGCTTAAACATTCTAAGAATGTCAATAAAGATACAGGTTACCCGCTCGCAGACATATGGAAGCCCGTCAACCGTAACGAGTAATTCTCAGCTAATAGTAACCGCGACACCCAACCAATCAAAGATAGGCCCCGTCCACCGCCGATATAAAAGCATGCCTTTCCCCTCGTATTCCCACAGTTGATTTTCGTTTTTGATGTTAGTCAGTTAGTTTCGCCTCTGGCGTGGTTTACACGTTGAGTTACCGTGCTAACTGTGCTAACCGTGTTAAATTATCTGCGAAACTCCAATCGATCATAAAAATCTCTTCGCAGATTTGAAAATATTTCAAGCGTTTGTTATGTAATCACAATCACAATCTTAGATGTGTAGTATTAACTGCATTATCCTGAAACGTATAAATTGTATAACCCAAGGAAAAATCGATGCAAAAGAGCATACACGTCGAATTTTAACCGTGAACGGTAAGCAAACACGCTAGTATCTCTATCTCCGTTCCGATTGCACCGAATATAAACACTCGGATAAGCAATAGAAAAAACTCGGATTAACAATAGACGTGAACATTCTCAGTGAATTCTAGGACAGATCACATTTGGACGGGTATTACCTGGGAATAATTTTAGGCTAGGATTGAGGAATGTCCTATTTAATATTGCAATAAAGATTCTAGAGTAGTATACCGTATATAGGGAAGAATTATGTCTTTCGAGATAAATATATGTATCTCTGTATACATATATAGAAGACGGAAATGCAAAATTATTTTGGAAGCGTATAGTGAAGAATAATATATTGCTCATGGAACTAAACTTATTTTTTTTCTCAACATATATACGGGGATTGCCCAATAGAAACACATGCAAAGCCCCTAATATGCACACTGATTGAAATTATTTAACACTATCACTCTACCAACAAACTTTATGCTAATAACTTTATACTGTTTCCTACCAACAGAGCATCTGTATAGTTGATCACGATAGTTCACGTGAACAACACTTCTGTTTTGCAAACGTTTGTTCCTTAGCTTGAATATAAAGATGTTTTCCACTTTAAAAAATGTCATAAGGCAAAAACCGTGTTTTAACATTTTCCTAGAGACTTGTTTCACTATAAAATCTTTGTTGAACATAGTTGTCTACATCTGTGTAGATATTTACCTAGAAGTTCGAGAAAAAACATTATGCCTAGAAACTGGCCGCTAACTTTACACCTCATTAAGGTCGTTCTTCTTGTGAAGAATTTATACTAGAATCGTCGAATAGACGTGGTAGCATCAATGGTTAAGCATTGCGTCATCAATAAATCGATATCGTTTATCATTTGTTGATCAGCGAACTCGCTTCCATTAGGATAATCCAGTCATTTGAAAATTATTTAAAAGTCAGAAAAGATCAAATTTTAGCGGTGCTAGTCACAAATTTCACTGTCGAGAAAGATCTGTACTAGATAGTGCAAATGAGGAGATGAAAAATAGCATCGGAAAAAAGAAAAGATGACGCTACTGTACCCGAATATAAAATAGTCAACCCACAACCAATAGAAAAGAATGAATGAAACAAGATAATATTGAATACGAAGAGGACATGCTGAAAGCAAAATTGTTAATGTTAAATAAAAAAAGGATAACCAACCTTACAAAATTTCCTGTTGACGAAATAATAGAAAAAAAAACCAACGGAAAGGTATTGAAGCTTTCATCACATCACTGCAAATGAAATCGAATCAAGGTAATTTGAAGAGAAAGTATATATGGCTAAACACAAAACAACATTTAAATTAGCAGAAAGTGAAAGAATTATTCGAACGAGGTATCACTACGATTTGTGGTGAATATTGGAAAAATGCCATTAAACGTCTCATTGAAATGGAAGAATTGGAGAATTTAATAGAACTCCTTGTAAAGCCATCGATAATTACCAATGGAAATGATTCAAACCTCATCAGACAAATGCGACTAATAATTGCATTATCAGAAACAAGAAGACATGATTTGATGATATACTTTCGTAACGAATCTGTTCATTATATCTTTCGGTGCAATATACATACATGAAGGTATTTTTATGGTTTTTGATGAAATTGTAATATATTCTAGTTATATTAATGTGTCGTGCTTGCATATGTTTAACTTTTGTAATTAGTTTGTGAGGATCATATTTCATTTGCTTAATGGATGTGTCTTTTAACAGCTAAAACCTCTAATCGAACAATTTGTGCAATAGAAGTGTGTTTTTTTCATAATAAAACTGCGCGTTAAAATTATTTGAACTATTCGATCAAAGGTTCGAGCAATTATTGTGAAATTGTCTATTATTACGTAAAATTTTTCCGATCTATGTGTTATTCAAACCTATCTTATGTAGTAAATTATACATACTAATTCATCGTAGAAAATGTTTTTGAAAAATCCCTCGAGTGTTAAAGGTTGGGTATTCACTACAACTGTTGCTACTGCATCTATTCGCCGATTCTAGTGAAGTGTCACTTTTTACACTAACTTTTCAGAAATGTTTTCTTATTTTTTATGTTCAACATATTCAAAAAGAATATTTACTACTGGTGTTTATTTCATAGTCATATAATTGCACTGAATCCTAATAGCCCATTAATTTTATTGCTATCCGAATCAACAAAATGGTTTGAAAATAGTCAGATCCTTCATTCAACTACTTATTACGATTTCTTATATTTCCTTCGTTTACTTTATGGCATTCAATGTAGGAATGTCTATACCAGTTCTCTGTTTTCTTTTTCTTAAATTTATAAAAGGCAAATAGGTCAACAACAGGTGTTTTTGTTTTTCGGTTATCTATTGCTTTCTCAACGTTGTACCCATATTTTCAGTATATTTGCGATATTTTGGACGAGCTATATCACAGTTATTCAAGAACTGATCAAGAAGCGACAAATTAATAGTGTAACAGCTTCACTTACGTCATCATCTATGAAGAAATTAATCGGGGGTACTATATATCCGGAACTATCCAAACTAGATTATCTCAAATTTCAAGTATGTGCAAGAATTGTACTGCTATTGTTGAGTCTATAGCTCGGTGTCGATCAATTACAATCACTTACAAATAAAATGAACACACAACCAAAATATTTACATCGAACTCGTCAAGAATAAGATATAAGGAAGATTGAATTTCGTCGTTTCTATTCGTAATTCATCGTAATTTCTTCGTTTAGTGATTATTGGCTGTCTACCTCGAGGTCTTGAAAAAATAATGCTAAAATAGCTTCCAATGGTACTGATGGAATCATTTACAGCAAACGCAATTTGGACGGAGTTTGTGTCTCGGCATTTTCTGTACGTTCTGTTATATACATTACGGTAAGCTTGTGGGAATCTTTTACATGTGTAGCTTCTCAAAACCCTCCTAGCGCACGCCACTTTGTGGTAAGCACCCCAAGAATTGCTCGAGGGATGGCTGGGGGTGCAGTTCCCAGTTTATGTCTTTGTTTTCAAAACGGCAGGCATGTGTTTTTTGGTAGTAGGAGGGCGTCAAGAAGTGTCTAGCTCGTCGCTTCGAAATATTGTGGCATTAACTGTGAGCGAATTAAAGTTTAGAGTTAAAATACTCTCAGAATCACGCTGAGGTAAGCACACACATGTTCCTGTATAGCGTATTTTTTCTCTCAGTGCATTTCGTTTGCCGTAAGTGATTCTATCAATACCATGAGGAAGCTATTTTCTGATGTGTTCCATTGTCTTGTGTATATTTTTTGTATTTTTATTGCGCAAGAAAAACCCCGATCAGTGAAGACTAGGTGAAGATGACATAGTTTTTATACAAATTCGCTTCGCTATTTGCTTCACGTAGGCGCGTAGTTAGCTATATGTGTGGCACTATTTCTATTATACTTATTACTTCTATTAATTTATCTGGAATGGATGCTAAGTCGATCTCTATTTAGCTGTGTTGTCTGTATAATCATGTTTGTTCATGCTGATGAGGTTTCTTTTCACAAAGTTAACAATTTCTATTACAATATCTAAAGTACCATAGTCTCCATGGCCCGAATTACAAATATTTTCTCCAGTTTGTTCTATTCAAAGTTTTCGTAAGCTCATTTAATTATTACGTCAACTTCAGTAGCTGCTCTTATAGATACTTATCATTGTATCTCTTTTCTTCCATTGAAATTCGTAGAAACTTATGTAACTTTAAACTGCGTAGGCCGTAGATCATCGTTTCAAATATTGACTTTTATCATTAGTAGGACATTTTAAATGTTCTTCAATTCATTGAGGCCGCGCTCAACATTCTCGCAGTTCCATTGATTTGTTTGCGCTCTTGATTTGTCTTTTCTTGTTACCATTACAAATCCAGTATGTAGATTAATTTCTTTTGTAGGCGGTTTCCTAATGAGTTCATTACTACCAATGTAAAAGTTGATCACAGTAACTCAGCATGTGAACCATGCCAGAGGCGAAAATTAACTGCCCTAACTTGCCGCGATCAACAGCTTCCCGCTCAGTTAGTTTCACGTGGTTTACACGTGCTGTGGCCTCCTACCTTTCCCTCTATTGAAGAAGCTCCATTTGACCGTGGGCGGAACGTCCAGTTTTGGATTAACCGTGACACGGTCCAAACTCGGAAGATGTTTAGTTTTAACTGATTCGGCCGTGTAAGCCTATGTTATTATTTAGTGTAAGCTGTTTTCAAACAAAGTAAAACAGTGGCTATGTTGATTTGTTTAACGTTAGCCATAAAGTTATGGTTATGTTAAAATCTCAATTTATCCGAGATTAGATGTGTGAATGAGTATCAGGAAGTTCTGAAAAGTGGGTAGCACGCCAAACTATCGAACTAAGATATTTTCGGTTATCTAATGGTTTCGGTTATACCTAAGTCAAATTTATTATTTTAGATAGAATATCCTATGTATATTGCTATTTTTAATCATACTTGTAATATTTGCACTTGTTGATAATTTTTGACGTAAACTTTTACAATCGTGGAAGTGTTTAACTCGGAAATTCTAAATTTTACAGAACTGCTGATCGGGCAGGATTAAAAACCAAATGAAATTTTCCAAAACATTATACAGCGTATCTGATAATTACAATTAAAGTTTTGAATGGAAAACGTTTAAACTATCTATTTTTTTTTCTTATCAAAATGCTGTTCCAAAAAACAAGGAAAATTCATTACCCATCTGGAAATGATATTTTTCAAGATATTTAGGAAAGTAAGTATTTTCCGAGAAGAAAATTGTAACACAATTGTAACAACCTTCTCAGAAAGGAGTACTTCCCAATGAGAATGCAGCTTATATAGTTTTTTTAAAATGTCAGCCAACTTTGGAGATATCCAAGTTAGTTATGACCATTATGGAACAATCCAGCATTGATGAAAAATGTACATGTCATTTAGTTTTCGACTATAAAATGCCAGCTCGTTTAAATTATACGAACGGAGTTTATTTAAATTTGTTTCTTATTTATCGAGAATGTAATAAAGTGATATCGAAAACACGCGATACCGTTTTGTCGCTCCGTATCCACAAAAACAGAAGTCTTCACCAGTAACCAAATAATACACAATTTGAAAAACTTCGTGTTGATCAAGACAAAAATTCCAAAACATAGTTTTTACGAATTCATTTCAATATGGTCTCAGCGCGAATCATTTTCTAGATATTACATTATCCGGACGAATGAAGTCAAATTTACAAGGAATGGTCTGCTTGACCAGCACAATACTCACTACTGGAGCAATTCGAATGCCAACATAAAACTTCCAGAAGAGTTGGCATAATGGTTATGGCCGAAGCCTGGGTTTATATGCAGTAAAAAAACCTCTAAATATGCCACATAAAATCCAGTAAAACGTGATAAATCATGAAATATAAATGACAAAAAATATCAAGTAGATAGCTTCTAATTGAATGTAAATCATGATTTCTACCGGTGTAAAACTAACCGTGCTTTACGCTTGAAAGACAATAACATTTAAGGGTAACTAAAAATTCATACCTCAGTTCCCTTAGTTGTTAGAACTCTTTCGCTTAAAGGTAATTGCATTATTTTTTAATGATCACTCTGCAACGAATAACGATAGCAAGGACTGGCAAACAACACAGAAGTATCGGTACCGAAGATTGAATCCGGTCTTCGGTTGAAAATGAGAATCGACGTATGCTCGAAAAAGTTGTCCCAGATTAATCAATTAAACTTGTGCGGTGCCGAGTGTGCCGATGCTTTTATGTTGTTTGATCTATCTGTGTTTAAAATTTGTAACCTTATTAATTTACACCCTGTATATTCTTATTTGTATTTCAGACTTTCACTTCCAGAAACCGAAAATTCTTATTCTTTCTTTAGGCGATTAAAAAAAATTCAAGAAAATGTTTTTCTCCGAAATATATTCAAAATATGCAAATGTTTAAAATGTACAACTTTATGCAATGTTCTTCAAATGCGCAATACCTATACAATATACACCATAGTACTCGGGAGGTATGATTTGGGTGAAAAATTAATTTCCCGGGGTACTATAACCGCATGGGAATCCAAATGAAATATGAAATTTTCTTAGTTTTTTTCTTTATTTTTTTTTAAGAGCAATTTGAAAGAGAAAATAGGTAGTTGTATTGAAAAGAAAATAAATTTTACCACATTTTCATTTGAAAGTTTAATTGTAATTGCCAGGCACGGTATATGTTTTAGAAAAATTAGTTCGGTTTCTAATCCTGTTTTATCCTGACACAGTTATAAAAGTTGGCATGCACTCGTCTATCTTCAAGACATGTAAATGTTTCAAATATGGTTAGAGATAACAGCATAGTGTTGTTTCATCAAACAAACCTTAAAATTGAACTAGGGAAATGTAAAAATGCGTAATAATGGCATTCTATTTGAAATAACAAAGTTGATAGTTGCTTCCGGTATAACCGGAAATCTTAGATAATTGAAAATGTTTTAGTATAATACAATAGTACATGTTGGCTTTGGTATACTACCAACCTCTCAGATTACCGGGAACGACAACAGTTAGAGCCGACAGAGGCTGCCCGCAAGGAGGGATCTTATCATCTTTGATCTGGTGCCCGGTAGTAGATGATATCTTACAGCAACTGATTTCCAGCGGATATGAGGTACAAGGGTACATTGACGACCTGGTAATCATGACCCGTGGAAAATACGAGAGTAATATATTATAACTTACGCAAAGAGCTCTTGATACATACAAATAGTGTCAAAATCATAGACTGCGCATAAACCCGAAAAAGATTACAATTGTTTCTTTCACAAGGAGAATGAAAGTCTGTTTAAATACACTCTCCACTGAAGGGGAAACGATTAACGTCAGCGATGAAGTTAAATGCTACGTTCGACGAAAAGCTATCATGGAACTCTCACACGTCCAACTTACAGATATGGCGGCATCATTAGTATGGCGCAGACTACTTCGTAAGAACTGGGGTCTTAAGCCTCAAATGATCTTCTGGTCATACAAAGGAATAATTAATTTAAGTACTGGGAAAATGTTCCAGGACAAAAACAGGCGAAACTGTTCGTATTAGGTTTGCCTAACACAGCAAAAATAGTGCTATCGTTCAGCAAAGGGGACCTTAGACTACTAGCGGTATTTTTGACGGGTCATGCAGCGATAAAATAGCACCTATTCAATCTAGGAAAAACGGAAGATCACATCTGTCGTCTATGCCAAGAAGATATAGAGACGGCAGACCACATTCTATGTAAATGTGTTACCATCAGTCGCACTCGACAACAACATTTCAGTAAACTATTTCCCACATTTACTGAACTGAGGGATGAAGATCCTAGAGTAATATTAAGGTTTATTAGAAGCCTTCTCCTACTACATATAAGGGCATTTTGTTAAAATAGATCTATTAAGGTCGCAGTGACTAAAGGCATTTGTGCCATTGTCCAATGATACTAATACTTGTACTAATACCTTTCAGAATTTTCTGATAGATAAATGGGACGAAGACATAGAGTAAATTGTATTACAAATTACCTATTAATCGAATGTCATCGGTGTTAAATTTTAAATGAAAAAGAAACTGTAAGATTTATTAAACATAGTAGAAATGTCTTTCGGGTGATGTCGCGTAGTTAATATTTTACTTGACGTTCTTGACAGTCTTTAGAAATCTTCTGAAGAAGCTGACATGGTCAGCGAAACGTCAAGTAAAATATTAACTACGCGACATCACCCGAAAGACATTTCTACTATGGATTACGGTCGTGAAAGCCTACACTCATTTATTAAACATCTACTTGTGTATTGTTGAACTGCTATACAATATTATGTCAGTAATAATCTTTCTATTGTCTTTCTATAGCGACTAAAAGAAAATGAAAAGAATTAGCAGAAAAGAAAACGACAAGCATCGTCATATTTGTTCACTTCTTTGAATATCATTCATCAATTAAACAAGAATGTGAGGAATATAAAAGTTATTAACCATCGCATTTAACTTGAGAGAAATATCGAATTAGGGGGAGGTTAACTGAGAGAGTTCAGTATTGGAAAAGGAAGAAAATGCAAAGCTAAAGAATGAAAATAATCAAATTAGAAACACAAACCGGGAAATAAAGATGTAAAGAAGGTAAGCAACAGGATAAATGAACTGGAGAAAATAATGGATAATATTAGTAACGGTCCCATAAAAAAATAGTCAAGGCGGAGAAGACAATACTGAAGAAATACGCGTAACGCATGAGTCAACAAGTGTGAATATTGCTATCAGCAATGGTGTTTCAAATAAAATGGTATACTAACGGAAAATATTAAGTACGGTACGGGCGCTTTAAAATGAAGAACGTTTGAATTAATTACATTTTACATATTATTATAATATGGCACACACAACAAATATTCATGATTGAAAGAGCAGTAATGAAAGAAAAGGTTGTTGTCTCCCAAACTTCTATATTTAATCATATAGGCGACCGGTTTCGTGTTATATAGGACAGCTGAAATGGATACATATGGATTAGTTACAAAAAAGTAGCAATCTGAATTGTAAAATTGAAAAAAGTCAACGTTTAGAATTTTACGTGCGGATTAAGTTCTTTTCCCCTTTTGCTTTATTTCTAAGTTCAAATATTAAAATAACAAAAAGAATTTTTTTTCTAATTCTCCGTGACAATATTTACCAACCCCTATCTAAACATTCCTTTAACAAAGAACTAAATGTTAAATTGCTAAAAAAATATCAACGAGCCTCAAGTCATTAATAAGCTCCTTGACAATATACAACGAAGGAAGACTGAAAGATCCATAATGATAGCAAGGACTGTGGCGTAGTATGGTAAACAACACATAAGTATCGGCACCCTCCGGACCACACCAGTTTAATTTATTATATAGCAATATAATAATTAGTCCGGGACGGCGCGAACTTTATTTATATGTTAACTGTCGTAAACTAATTTTCTAATTTTTACTCAACAGACGTCACCTTTTTCCACACACATTTTTCGAAGTTAATAAAAACATTTGGCAATTATTTAAATTTTCTCTTTATTGTTACTTCAACCAATTTTTAATGTATTTGTATATATATATATATATAATTTTATTTTTACAATTTTTTACTATTTTAATGATTACGTGTAACTTGATGCGTGGTGAGGTTGATGTAATTGCAGAAACTTTTAGTAGAAACAGGATTGAATGTTTTATTAAAAAAAAATTTACAACCTTAGTACCTTTACTTTCGTTGTATGTGTGTGTGATCACATAAATAATGATAGCATGGACTGTGGCGTAGTATGGTAAACAACACATAAGTATTGGCAACCTCCGCACCACACAAGTTTAATGAATTATATAATAATTAATCCGGGACGGCCGTTTCGAGCACACGAATGGTCCTCATTATCAGCCGGTAATCGAATGATGTGAGAAACTTCTAAAACTAAACATGCATGTACTATCCTACTTCCGAGAAAAAATATCGTTTACAGGTGTCCATACCCCCTATACGCCTTAAAACTACGACGCAGACAGATAAACGGGAAGACCTCTTTTATAACCCAAAATATAACCAATAGATGTTAGTCTTACTGCAAAAGGTCCGGAAGAACAAATTACGACAACGGTCTCTCTGTTCATCAGATTTTTATTACTTTTATGTAAACCGTCTCGTACACGTCTAATTCTCGGGGCGAAGTTACAGTCTTAATCAATTTCAAATTTTCTAATTTAATACTATGCCCGGTTTCATTTATATGTTGTGCTACACTAGACGCGTCCACTCTGCGGTAGCGATAATTTCTTATATGTTCTTTAAATCTGGTGCCTATTCCTCTTTTCATTTGACCAATATATGCTTTATCACAGTCACTACATGCAATTTTATAAATTCTCGACCTTCTTTCCATTTTCGGTTTATCTTTAGGACTACCGATTTAAGTGTATTGACCCTTCAAAATTTTACTCGCACTTTTCAATATGCTCTGAAAGGGGAGTTTCACGAATATCGTGACGAAGCTCGTGGAATTTCTCACATAATGCCTATGTTAAGCATTCTTAAGCATGCGGTCGACATCTGTAGAAGAGTAACCGTTATAAATAGCTACGTTTTTTATGAATTTAAGTTTTTTTATTAAATCTACTTCTACTTAAAGGGAATTTAACTAATCTACTAATTAAGAAACTAATCGCGGCCATTTTGTGTTGTCCACAATGGTTAAAACCGTTCATAATGTACCTATTAGTGTTGGTTTCCTTTCTATAGATGTTAATTTCCAGTTTATTATTGTTTTTAATTACTAATCAATCCAGGAACGGAAGTTGATTGTTCACTTCTTCTTCTACTATGAATTTAATGGTTTCAAATTTTGAGTTGAGGGTCGGGAGGAAATCCGGAACATTACTTTTCTTAGAATCAAAAACCATCAGAACCAGAATCAAATTTACTCGTAAACAAGTTGGCGATGAAAGGAGGCAAAGGTTGCCCATTGCTGTACCTTCTAATTGTTCATAGTACCCACCCTCTACTTGAAAGCAATTTTGATTCATGCAGACTGAAGTTGATCTTTTATATTCTGCTATTTGTGATCACATATTTATCTTATAATAATTATTTTCATACTCTTTAATAACTAAAATGAAAGAAAAATTCTTATATACATATTAAATATATGGATTCGTTTGCCATGAAGAATTACAATAATAAGAGAAAAAGATCTTGTTGTTTTAATATTTTAACTTGGCAAAGGTATAAATTCTAAGCTTTGAGTTTTTTTTTTTAATTTTACAATTACTATCATTGCTGTTCCTTCAATTTAAATTACACCCGCGCAGAGTCATCATGGATTATAAAATATCCATGATATGGCACCAGGCAGTTACAGCTCTGTTAAACAGAGGTTCTGCCAACTGCAATCATATATTAGCAGAGTGACGAGATAGTTTGTAAGTTGTAGATAATCGGTAAGTAAATCCGACACGTATAACACTAGAATGCTGAATGAATGACGTAGATGTCAAGAGAAAAGTGCCAGAGAAATTTCAAGTAGGAGCGGGACTATGGCAAGGTGACATTCATTGGACGTTACTATTTAATCTGATCCAAGAAAGAAATAATTGAACCTATCCGGATAGTTGACTATGCTGAGGTGGAGAATATAGCTACGAAATTATTAACAGGTGGATAAATAAAGGTGATAAACGTAGAGGAACATTTCTTGGAATCAATGTCACGTACGAAAGTATTTTGAGATTGGAAAGGAATGTATTAGGAAGGATACTTATGGTAACAGCTACAAGTCTATGTCAAAACAGCTCTTGAAGAAATATAGGGTAGAAATAGTGTTGAAGCTGTGAATAAAAGAAGAATACAAGTACAGGGGCTAGAATACTGAAAATAATAATCACAGTAGTATTATTTATTTGTTTGGCAGACCTCCACATTTTCTTTAGTTAGATTATTTTATTCTGTAGTATACATGTTGTATAACATTGGAATTTGAATAATTTATTCATAACAAGTGTTGGTTATATTTTTTGGAATCGATAATAGTTAATATTATTGTTTTGAAGATTGATGTGCACGGTTAGAAAAACAAAAAAAAAAAAAACAGAAAAGTCGTTACAGGGTTTTACTGTAATAAACTGAGTACAAGTACACTTTACTGGTCACTAAGTTTATTACAATGTACGTTAATTATAAATATTTGTTTTTCGTTCATAACGATATACAGGTAGGTTCGCCGAAAACGCAATAAATAGATTAACTTTGGAATTGAAGATTTATGAAAAAAAAACGTCGAATGAGGTTAACTTGCTGCTATAAATTTAACTTCCCAAATTGATCTTCTTTACAAAGATATCCTTTTGTTTATCATCATAAAGAATAGGGGTCGACTGTTCGTTCAGTTCTCTTTACAATTGTTAGGTGTTGTTTTCACTTACAATTAGCGGATATTTTAACCCTTACTCGTGTGAATTTACAAAAATGAAAATAAAGCTGAAAATTATCTAGATAACTTTATTAATAATTAAAACAAACCATATTTTGTAACAAAAAAATTCTATAAAGAAAACTTGAACATATTTTTGTGTACTTGACTGGACATTATGCATGAATGACGTGTGGCGTCTAAACATCAACTCAAAAAAAAATGAAAAAATAGAAAACAAGGTACTGGAAATTCTTAACATTATTAAAACATAAAAAAAAGATGTTACTAACAAGAACATTAGAAAGAACAGAAATAACATGAATGATTATAATAGATATCAAGTGTTACATGGATATTGCTGAGAATTAAATCCTTTATAATGAATTACCATCGACACAATTATGTATCGGTCTGTGTATTGAAATGTTTTATTTTAATGGTTTCGTACGTAGAAGTTTTTGTTTTTGTTCTTGTTAATGTTTGTTTCAGTTTTTAATGTTTTGATGTTCTAGATTTTGAAAAAAGATACATTTCAACATTTTCTCGCTGTTCTTTTTCTATTTAGGTTGAAGTATAGGGACTAATGTTCAATATACATTGCAAAGCTTTTCACCTGTTCGCACATTTTCCTAGTAAAATGGCATTGAATGTTATAAATGCTTTTCGCCGGGTCACTCTGAACTGCAATTTATCAAATCAGGTTTTGTTGTGAAGTGAATTTTATTATTATAAAGTCGCGCACCCCTCGACTCTTGATGATCAGCGAATGGGGATCATATTGGGAAGTTAAATTTATATTGTGTAGGTGGCCTCCCCGTAAACATTCTGACCTCATTCGGGATATCAATCTGTTTCGTATTCGATCGGACCATCCTGTATTACTTTCAGAATTATCAAATACGTGTGACAGACATTACTTGTCTTTTTATTGTTCTACAAGAAAAAAGAAGTAAAGGTGAAAGAAGTATCTACCTTCAGATTTGGAATGTATTCAAGCGTAAAGGATTGATCATCATCTGTCGAGTCTTCGTGTATTCCACGGCGACCTGATTAAAAAAAGTTATATATAGTTGCATTTTAACAACGCCATCACCTATAATGTAAATATAGAATAGAACTGGCAGTCATTCGGAACACATAGTTTTCAATTTCTTTCGTTTAATGCGTGTCATTGAACGAAATTTCTATTTTCGTATATTATTACAGAGAGAGGCAAAAGTGCACACACTCAATCATCGAGATCATATCTAACAAAACGGAATAGCCTATCCGTGACGTCAATGTAATTATTCTATTTCTAGAGCAAGTGTAAGAACGTGTATTGGAAGCAAATTACCCTGACAGAAGACGTCTTCCGTAGACGAGGCCGAAGATATTGTTCCGGGTGTTGAGATTTCGCAAGCACCTGAATCCGATGGACTCACACCTGGGTCATCGGAAGTCGACGGTACCCTTAGATATCTCGCAACTTCACAGTTGATCGGTTGCATACCACCGATACCGCTATCCTGCGATTTAACATCGCTTACGGTTTGCGATGCCTTTTCCCAGCGAAATGCGGCTTTGACTTTCGTCCATTTAGATACTTTCTTATCAGATCCTGTCAATGCTGATGTTCTTCTATAAGAATCTTGAAGTTTCTCCATGTCTATTGGTTGTTTCTCCGTTGATGTTGAAGCACTGTTATGACGCTGTTTTCTTAGAATAGATTGACGAAATCGAAATTGGTGCGCTGCTTTAGTTTTTGTGTCACGCTTGGTGTCCGATAAGATAGTATCCAGAAGATTTTCAGCAAGAGTGGTATCCATTTCTGATACATCAGCATTTGACGCGTTTTCAACATATTTATCGATGTTTTGAATTTTCCTAAAATGTTCCAAATCGCGTACCTTACGGTGTAATTTTGCGTTTTGTTCTCGTAGAAGAAGCATTTGTTCCATCAGCTTATACAGTTTCTCTAAATGGTCAAAAGCATCTTCTGTAGCGATTACAGGTGCAAATATTGAATTGGTGCGTGTAAGGTTATGATGAGGCGAACCTTTCTGTAGGTTGTCTAGGTATTCCAGAAAGTCGTCCGTTTTCTCAGCAACAGGTTTCTTGATTTCCATCTCGACTTCTTGAACCGTCGGATCAGGAGGGGGTGTAGGCAGTCGTACTCTACTTATCTTTCGCTTAGGTTTTTTGGTGCGTCCCACTTGTTCTAATGAAGATACACTAACTGATGGCGGTACTGGTATATTTTTGCTCATTTTTATATTCACTGAGAGGCTTCACATTTTTCACAAATATAAATGTCACTGGACCGAAAACCTAACCAAATCCGCTAAAGGCATTGTTCGAGACGACTTACATACATTTCGCATAGATAGTGTATTTGGCAACGCGTTTTTTCTAATTTGGATTTTATTGTTTGTATGTGCGTGTTAGAAGTGCGATTTTCAGTACGACGCTGCGCAATCTCAACGAACGCTGACTGCAACGGCCGAGACTGACCGGGACCAGCGTCGTGAGCGTCGTACAGATATAGAACATCGGCACACGGTACTAAAAACGGTGCAGGTAGCTGTAGTAGAGGCAAAGTAATGCAAGAAGTCGAAAACTCTTCGTTCCGACTATGGTGTAAGTTCCGTAATTTAAAACTGTCTGCTTACAAGTCGATAATATCCCAATTCCTGAACAATGGATAATTTTTTAGAATGTTCCGTAAACCACATAAATTTTTAATTTGGTGTTTACATATGAAATAAATTCTCAACCGGTTACGTCTACTTTTTAGATGACCTACATTTTCATAAAGTAGAGCGGTTTTCAGCATTCATTACTGCTAAAAAGTAAATTGAATTTAATTTTGATTGTTTAGTTTTATCTAGTTTAAATTGTTACTAAAATATAGTGTGAAATACGAATTTAAAAGATATCAGTAACGAATTGTATTAACCCTATATTTTTTTAAATTATTTATTTTCTTGAGTGAAATTAATAGTAAGCAATTAAGAGGTATAGAAAATAAAAGAAAACACATTTTCATGTACTTAAAATACACTTTCTAAATGTATCAGTTTATTTTTCTTTGGATAAATATATTAATATTCCTATATACTAATTGCGATCATTATCATTTTTCTCGAATTTTAATATTTTGATAGCACTGCATCTTTTTTATTATGTTAAGGAATCATTTTTTTAAATTTAAATTAAAACATGCTTACCTTACCGTCCCATACTTCTATCATACCAAAGCTCAGAAGAAACGTGTTTTCGAATTATGCCTAAAGTCAAATATTTACATTTCATGTATATACTACAAATAGATATAAAACTCAATGACCGAATTTAATCGACCATATATTTATACATCGTATGAAATTCTCAGAAACGCTTCACAGTCAACAGGTACTCTTCTAAACAAAAAGATCCTGAAAATAGACTTTGCGTGCGCACATGTGCAGTATTCATTTTCTTTCGATTCTCGTAAGGTAAATTTGGTGAGATGCGTTTATTTATGGTATGGTAATTTTTGATTCATTTATACAAGTGTATAGCTAAGCTTGAACATTTCGTATGATGTACGACAACGTATATCAAGTGAACGCTTTTACCACAATTAACACGAAAAGTTGTGTGACCGACTTCAATGTCCAAATGGTAATGGTATGCTCAATGATATTATCGAGGCTGGTATACTACGTTTATTTATTTATTTATTGTTATAGTAAATGGTTAGTTAAAGTACTTAGAATCGGAGTTTCTAACTTGTGCTTGGTTTTTCGGAACAATCAATATATTAGTTTAGAATTTTCAGAAAATGTTAACATTACTAATCATGACTATGTTTATTTCCTAGGATTATATGATTCAAATTCATTTCGGAGACGAAAAAATATCCATCATAAGATGAACTTATAAGGAATCTCGTATAGTAAAATATTCACGTTGCGCATAAAACTAATAACAACTCAAATTTTGCATTTACTACATGAAATATTCCACGCAAACAAGGTCCTGTTTATAAAATCCCAAATGCAACCATTGTGATGTGTACATAGAACAAATTTCACGATACTTGAATGAAAGAAAGGAAAGTCTGAAATAAAATAAATAAAAATAACATTGCAGCTTTAAAAAAACACAACAAAAACAGGCCATACAATTAATTTTAATAACGTATGTATTCTTAGTAAAAAAGCTAACTACAAAGTCAGAAGTATATTTGAAATGATTCAAATAAACCTAAAGATATAATAGAAGCTAAAGGATTGCCCAACATTTACCATTCTGTTTTATAATGCCTTCTTTTGCATCTGTATTCACTTCCTTTTTATATACTTCACACGTTTTTTTTTTGTACTCAAGAGGAGCAACAACAATTTTGTATTAATGTTTTTGAATTTTACGCTTATTATGAATGTACATATTTTTGCATTTGGACGTTTCTTAAACTATTGCAGGCGAATTAATTTAATTAATTTAATTTAAATAATTACCACTACATGAGCATGGATGATGTGGTGTTATTACTTAAATATTTAAATAACCCTTTGGGACTCTGTATGAGATAATGGTTATGTTGGGAGAGTTGAAGAAAAGGTCCAAAATTTCTCACAAATTCTTTTATTCCAAATTAGGCAACCGGTTTCGTGTCTAATAAACACATCATCAGTAACTAGATTAATTCTTGGTGTGATGATGCGTTTGTTAGACACGAAACCGGTCACCTAATTTGGAATGAAAGAGTTTGTGAGGAATTTTAGACCTTTTCTTCAATTTTTCCAACTTAAATTTCTATTCTAAATCACTTTACAGTTCACTTCCAATAACGTTGACTTAATGGAATACTTTGTAGAATTCAGTTTGGAAAACGCGCGATGTTTTTTTTTAACTACACGCATATATATACATTATTAACATCAACAGCAATTTTACAGTGAAAGTTGCTTTAAAATGCAAATATACATATAAGGTGCCCAATCTTCCGGAATCATACTGACTATTGTATAAATGATAGGATGTCAAGTGATGTTAAATTTAGTTAGTGTAATAGACACCATCAGATATCTTTCAAAAAGAAATATACAAGATGGTCGATAAATAAAAAACGTGCTACTTACATTATTTTAAGTGGAACACTTCATATATTTTTACATATTTGGTTTCTCCATCTAGAAGTAAGCCAACATAAAATAGATTTCGTATGTCTACTTCTAATAGACTTCAACATATTTCTGATTTTATCCTCAATAGCATAAATGTAGATATATTTTCCTCCGAGATGCATATACATTTTGGTGTACATTTTGTAAGATTTAACTGCATACTTGACTCTATATTAGGGCATCTTTGAAATATACAGAGTACTCAGAACAGAACAACAAATTCTGCAAAATTCAAACATAAGGAACGTCATTTTTCAAATAGCACCGTATATTTTTTTTACTTATGCTTAACGTTTTGAGTTAAAGGTTAAAAACAACAAAGACGGTATGTTTTGTTGTTTGGATGCAATATCCAAATGCAGGACTCGCGTGTAATTTATATATCTGTTACTTTAGATATTAGACGTATGTACATATGTATCATTATACACAAACGCTTGGAATCGAAATGATTTTTGGTGTTAGTATTGCTTGGTTACCATTTGTAATACTACAAAATATACTGACTCTGCTGTTCTTAACTGTTGATTTAAAACGTTAAGCATAAGCAGTCAGTATAAGCATGGCTGCTTATGTAATTCATTACTTAAGCTCGAAATGAATTACATAACATAGAGTTAATACATATAATTTATGAGTTAGGTTAACTATAACGCAAGCGCTGTGGAGAGCAACAATGATTGTTAGTGGGCTAAAAAAAATTGTAGAACAGTTTCTATAATGGATTGCGCAAAGGTATCGAGGTGGAAGGAAGGGATTTCTAGAATTTACTGCAAGACTTCGGGCCTTCACTGTTACTACTGCTTCATTATTAGATAAAGTTGACCCGTTCACTTTTTACGGTTTTATCTGTACCAATCTTATAAAAATATTACTAAAGATGATTTATTTTATAGAAACTATATGTAATAATAATCTTTCTTTGGCTTTGTCGTGGTTGGGTAATACAAACTGAAGTAATATTGTAACAAAGCGTAATTCAACTTTAAATTTAAGTGGTATCTAGCAAGAAGTATTCTGAACCAAACCTTCACCTAAAACTTAGAGCTATGGCTAAAGTGGCTCTTCACGAAATTAGCAGAGACTAGACAGACTCGTGTTTTGTCGATTCTCAGGGAAACCAGTAGGCAACACGAACCCATTCTCATGAGACGAATAAATCTGAGTCTGTCTAATCTCTGTTAATTTCGTGAAGCGCACGGAAAGTGGCGAACATTAGTTATGGCACACCATTTTGCTTTTTAATTCCAACCGTTTTATTGAGGTAAAATTGAAATAAATTAATTTGAAATAAAAAAATCTAAATTTTAATTATGGCTTGACAAAAAAATAATTAAAATCATAGTTTATCTACCATACAATTCCTAATACAAGACTGATGATATAAGATACAGTGAATTATTATTGATCTACTTATTATTTATTGTTTTGTGTTAATTAATTTTTTATGTATTAAGACAACCTTGAAACATTTTTTATACCACCGTATAATAATAATTTAATAAATTAAAATTACACTAGGGTACGATCATAACACATAAATACGTAGAATTATTATTATATTGAGGTATAATCAAAATTCATCCTTTACTTTGTTTCTAAATCAAGTCCAATTAATTTCAATCTTGTCTAAGGGTAAACGAAATTTCATAAATGATTTTATGATACCAGGACATAAATCAAATTCGAAATTCAAAACATATTTTAATATCAAATTAAACTGTTGAATTATTATTGTATCCTGCCATAATTATGATTTTTTATTGCCATGCAATAACAACAATTCAATGATTACATAAATATGTAAAAAAGTTTATAGGTACTTACTTTCTTTTTAGACATTTTTAAACAACGTAATTTTGATATTTTCAAACCAGTTTTCTTCTCGGTAATTGTCTGTAATTCTCTTTTTTTTCATTATACATAATTGTGACGACCCTCCAAATATTTCTCGCTATGACATTGACACAAAATAGAATTCTGGGGTCTACTTTGGGAAATACACTGCTACAACGGAATGTCTTTTGAATTGTGATAATCAATACTGCTATGAAATATAAGGCTGCATTGTGAGCAATGCAAAATTAAAAAGAATTGTCAAAACTATTATTCCAACAATAAGATATCCACTGTAAGTTAAAAATATTTTTAGAATGTTCTGACGATTATTATGAAACTGTATATGTAAAATTTTTATTTCCTCTTTGTTCGGAAAATAAATGGACTTTGCCAAACCGTTCACCCACAAACCGTTGACTATGTGCATACTCTACCGACTGGTAAATATATTCCAATTAAATCAATGTTTTTTTTATCGTTTATTTCAGTGAATAAAAATAAGAACATATTTTTATTTTTATAAGGAATTCTTAGTATTTCGTAATGCAATTGTAAATAATGTATAAGCATGGCGTAATAAGTTAAGAATGCTGGAAGAACTGAAAATAAATGCCATAAAGCTGCAAAATTTAGCAGCGAATAAATAATTTTTGCAATGATGATAAATGTAAAGCAAAACATTTTGAAACTCTTTAGGTAGCAGGCCTTGTGTGCACTTAAAATTCTATTGGAGTTATTATTAGCAACCTAAGTCGTAGGAGTATACAAATTGGAAAAGAAGTAAACAAGCATATTTTTATTGCATCGGATAATAGTACTCTAGTGAGACTAAATTCTAATATCTACTAAAGTATTAAACACAAACACTTCCGCTCTTCAAAAATTCATCAGCCGTATTGGTAGCCTATAAGTGATATGTAATGAATATTATTTATTTTTATATCCTTTTCGTAATCTCCGTACTGACTTCTTGAAGAGATTTACAGTAATACCAGTATCATACTAGAACCGCTTTGGCGGTCGACAGTGTAGAAATAAAGCATTCAACAAACTTTACTTGCTAAATCTTTTATTTTTAACATTTGGACATGATAGTATTGCGTACACGGTGACATATAATGATAATAAATTAAACGTTTTGTTAATTCAATATCTTTCGACGTTTTAAGAGGAGCGTCACTCCATCATCGGTCGTCCTTTGAACTCAGGAAGGAAGAAGGCCAGAATTGCTGCAACTGTAATACAAACAAATGACTGTTGACAGCCTTATTCGTAGAGTATGAGGAATTAATATGAAACATCTTGTGTTTTTGATATCCATTTAAAAGCTAATGTCGTCATCTTAGCTCTTTTTCGAATATTTTCCACGAAGCCACAAAAATAAGTAGACTGAGTGAATTCACATTTGAAGTGGCGCATAACAAAATATTTTTCTCAATAATTATTTTTATAAAGTAATAGGTAAAGAAGCTTTGATATGGAAGTGCGTACATAAATAAATGAAGATGAATGAATAGAATGTTGCCTTTAATAATATATATTTTGTTGTTGTTTACGATTAAGTATCGGCAAGAACAGCAATGCGTAGTCCGTAAGAATGTATTAAGAGTAATTTGATACCATTTATTAGCTGAGAATCTTGTGGATTTTTGGTTGTCGATATTATGGCCTCCGTACAGTAATTAAATAATGAAATATTTATCCGAAATCCAAGTTTACAAATGTATATTTAACGTGTGCGTGCGGTAGTGGTATTACAGATTTAGATTGTTTGGTAAACTGTGTCAAACGCATATAAGAAATCAAATTCTCGTTATTACATTCTGTTTGTAAGATCGTGACTTTACGATTAAATAATGATAGTGCCTAAGAGCTTTATGAATTGTTAAAGACGGTTCTTCTGAAAAATATTGTAAAGTGCGGACAATCTAACTACTGTAAGATAAGGTGTATTGAATACAAAATCTATAGGCAAAATGAGAGTAGTACAGGTTGAACAGAATAATATATGAAACTTCAAAATATAGAAAGAAAACATCAACTGTCAAAAAATTGAAGTTAGCTCTAAATTGATTATAATTGATGTATATTATGATCTATTTTTAATTTGACGAATTGTCTTGAAGAAATTTCAATACAGTATTTATAGCTGATGATGATGCGAAGAATATGGAACAGTTATTAATACTTTGTTTTAAGTTCAGTATTGTTTTTTTTTGTTTCTTAATAATACGATGCGTGATGCGCAATTGTTATACTAAGTCTAAGGCAGCTAAGTAATACATTAGGCCTTCCTACCAAAACGTGTATGTATCGTGCAGTAACTTTGTGTATAATATCTATTAAAGTATTACAGATAGGTGTAATATATGGTAAAGAGAAATTTTAGCACATTAAAGCAACCATTACAAATCCATAAAATATAAAACAAGCAATGTGTCATCGACGAGGTTTGCCTGCTTTGGTAATTTATTTAGACGATACTCATTAATGGCAGACCCTAGTAAGATCTTAGTCTCCGACACTAATTATTTTTCACAGCATTTAGTTCTTGGTCGATACTATTTTGAAATATAAGGAACTTTGTAAATGTCTGCAAAACAGACTATTTTAATTGATATTTCTAAAACCATCAGACTAATATATAATGTACATATTTCCAATAATAAATACTCAGAATGTAATGTAGAATACAAAAGTGATACAATATACCGAGATGTTTCAAATTTGAATAAATATATGTCTATTTTATTTTCAAGAATTTATAAACAAATTTTGGTAACGGAACACATCAGAAAAGGTCTAGAAACAGTAAACAAAAAAAAACAATACCCAAATAGCTCAATACAATGAGGAAGCTATTTTAGTTTTTTATTTGTAAAATTTTGGTAAATTTCCTTATGATTAATCCCTCTTGTATGTAATGTTCACAATTTTTTTACAATTTACATTTCTACTAATTGGCTCTTCAAATAATGTAGTTTTCATTTTATTCTATTTAGAACGGCACTGTTTCAATGGTACCGTCGAAATGACATAGCACCTGAAGGTGTGCTTTCAATGGCTAAGAGTAGGTGTGAGTTATCGCGGCCGAACGTAGAATTATCTTGGAGATGTATTAGCGGTATTGTTTAGTTGTTTAGAGGGTACTGTCCAAGAAGGAAGTTCCCATAAATATGAGTTCGTCTAGAAGAGATTGTTTTAACCATCCAAATGTATTTTGTTGCATTTGTGGTGAATATACACGAAGAGACAAGGGCAAAATATCACCGATTTTGTAAAAAAGGGGGTATTTTTCTTATTTTGGTTTTGCAATTGAAAAACAGGATGAGTCTCAGAGAAAGTCTTGTAGAAAATCCGGTATCAAGAGCATCAATGGTCTATATTTAAAAATGGTGAATTTTTTGCAAGAGCAGCAAATTGGATACACCAAGTATCTGTATGTGTGATAGTAGAGCAAAGCAAGATCACTGGACGAAAAAGAAATGGCCACTTAGAGAAGAATTAACTGTTGATGAAATGAACATTATAAACGAGTCTTTGCTTGACAGGGATAAAATCATTTTGCCTCCACTTCACATAAAGCTCAGGCTCATGAAACAATTTGTTAAAACCTTACATAAAGAAATGCTTTAAATATATTTATAGATCGTTCACCAAGGTAAATTGAGAAAAATTGAAGGCTGGAATTTTTGATAGTCCTCAAATTCGCAAGCTCATTAACGATTTGAACTTCCCGAAAGCCATGACTGATGTTGAAGCTTCTGCTTGGTGGTCTTTTGTTACTGTGTTTAAGAACTTCTTGGGTAACAATAAGGCAGAACATTATGAAGAACTCGTACGAAATATGCTGGTTAATTTGAAGAGAATGGGTGCTAATAGGAGCGTTAAATTGTACTTTCTGCATTACCATTTGGACAGATTTCCGGAAACCCTTGATGAACAAGGCGAGCCTTTCCATCAAGACATAAAGTTAGTGGAGCAAACGTATCAAGGAAGGTAGGATACACACATTATGGCAGACTATTGTTGGACCCTGCAACGTGATTGTTTTCAAGTTCGACACAATAGAAAATCATGCGGACGGCGTTTCACATAGCGTTTGTGATATGTTTTTTTTTTACTAGAAACATTTATGGTAAACAACACATAAGTATCGGCACCCTCCGCACCACACAAGTTTAATATATTATATAGTAATATAATAATTAGTCCGGGACGGCCGTTTCGAGGACACGAATGGTCCTATGTGTTGTTTACCATACTACGCCACAGTCCTTGCTATCATTATAGAAACATTTATATTTATTTTATATGACTATACATAATTATTTTGTATAACTATAATTTGGGGTATTTTTCGCCTGTCCGCCAATAAATTTTTAATTTTATTTATTTTTTATTCAGACCTATTCAAAAAAGTATTATCATAAAGACTAGGGCCAATATGATAAATTGTTAGCAAATATGGAATCAACAACACTAAATTATCCTGAAGCTGCTCTAATAACGGAAACAATAAAATTAGTATTGGCCAGTGTAAATTTACAGATATTTTTAATTTATGTACTGATTACTACACACTATCTACAAACCTCAATTATTTTTAATTTAAAAGTAATGTAAGAAAAATGGCAGAAAATCTGCATGGGTTAGTCATCAAGTGTCTATTGTTTTTGCAATGCGAATTTATGTTCGTCAATTTCAAAGAGCACAATTTGTGTATCGTTACATTATTAAAAAGTATATGATTTGAATATTTTACAATCTATTTCCGTAAAAAACAATTAATGCAAAATATTAATCAGAAACCGATTCTAGACCGATCCTCGCGATATGTAAACAAGACAATGTTATTCGTATATGCGTGTTAGTATGTATATTATGTGGCACGTGTTAAGCTTAAAGTAAAAATAACTGACGGTCGGTAAGGTCCACATTTTATTGCCAACATACATATAACTGAGAAAAACGATATACGATAGAAATTTGATTGGAATATGTCTGGCCTTAAATTAAAAAATTTCCACATTTCTCTGGTTACATCATATCTTTCATCATATCCGCTTTAAATGGAAACCAAATACAAAGTAATTTAAATTTTACATTTTCTATTTCTTGTTCATGTTACTGTGTGTTATATTCCGCGTTGGTATAGCCAGGCGTATTTTTAATTTTCATTTCCCTTTCTACAATGTTGAAATGTGGAAATACGTTTTTTCTTTTTTTTATTTAAGAATATTTTAGTTATAAATTGTACATAGAGGTTTTTTGGACGTTTGATGCAGCAGTTTCGGAAAGTACTGAAGCTAGAGAGGGATTATCAAATTAGAAAAGATTTGTAGTTTTGCGGTGCTAACTTAAAACGCTATTTTTTTTATCATAACTAGATATTTTTAAAACAATTTTCTTTCATTTAGTTAAAAGCAGATGTATCCGTTACTTTGCTTTTCAGAGAAAAGAAAATTAGGAAGAAGCTGTAAGTAATTGAAATAACAACGTAGGTTTCCACGGCTAGAGTAAGTTAAAACTAAACATATTCCGATGTTTACACGTTACTCCATCGTGGTTTACACGCTGAGTTACCGTGCTAACTGTACCATCTTTCCTTCTTCAGAAGTAGAGCCTTTCTGATTGTAGACGAAATGTTGATTGTGGGCGAAATGTCGAGTTTTCAATTAACTACCATGACGTGGTCCAAACCCGGAACACATTTAGTTTTAAATTATAGCCTTAACTCGACTAACCAGTTAAGTTGTTAATATGAGCTGACTTGTTGGAGGTATGATATAAACTTGGAGAATCATCATTAACTACGGTTTCACGGTAGAACGGTAGAACACTTAATGAAGTTATTTTAAAAATTAAAAGAATTAGGGAAGTTTTTCTATTCCAGGATAAAATTACTTTTCAAAGAACAGAACAAAATATACTAAAAAATTAAAATATTTATAACGATGTTCGAAAAGTCCTGGATTTCTGAGAGAAGGTATATCAACTCTTTCAAAAGATTGTTTATGGCTTGTAGCTGGAGTCGGGACGAATCCTGAGGAAATGCGACATACTAGTACGTTTCGGGGCTGCGAAGTCAATCCAGCAGCATCTTCCGACCGCTAAAGACAGGACAGATAAAAATAGCACAGAAGGTATCTACAAGATAACATGTTAATGCGGGCAGTGCTACGTCGAACAAACAGGAAGAGCTACCGCAGTAAGAATAAAAGAACACGAAAGGGTCGCAAGATTTAAAAGACTCGAGCAATCGGCGGTGACAGAACATGTACACGAGACTTTAACAACGTAAAAGTGCTAGCCACTACCAAGAACTACGGAAAAAGACTCATCAGGGAGGCCATAGAAATAGAAAAGAACAAGACCCCCGACAGAGAAGAAGGGTACCGTCTTAGTAACGCATGGAAGTGTCTACTACGCAGAACCGCCACGCCCAGTGGAGCGGAAACTTCGCAGTCGAATGCACCAACGGCGTATATAAGAAGAACGTTGGATAACCGAGAATCAGTTCAGTTATCCTGAAGAAGCCGTCAGCATGAACGGCGAAACATCGACCGAAAGTTTTGACACACAGTGAAACTCGGAAGAAGTTAATAGAAGTAGCAGTTATACCGGCCGTGAAAGCCTACGCAGTGTTAAAATTGCCATTTCTTATGCGATTCCCATACATTTTCTAATCTCCACTTTAAATAGAATTTTGAACGGAAAGTTTTTTTTTATCGATGATAAGTAGCGATTCTTGTTTTGAGAGATATGCAATAATAGTTTTGATGGAGGAATGAGAGAAATTGTAAAGAAAATGAAACGACGTTAATTAAATTAAAAATGTTAATGATGCTTTCTGACGCTCGACAAAATCTGCATTTATAAAATCATACTGTACGTTTTCCTATAAGGTTTGAATATTAGTACCTACTTGAGTGTAGGCTTTCACGACCGTAATTCATGGTAGAAATGTCTTTCGGGTGTTGTCGCGTAGTTAATATTTTACTTGGACGTTTCGCTGATCATGCTGTCAGCTTCTTCAGAAAATTTCTAGACTGGTGTTGAGGATGATGGTGAGATGTTGCAAACCGGTACCTGCATGCAACATCTCACCACCATCCTCAACAGAAGAGATCCCTCATCAACACATTGTTAAGAAGAGCAGAGAAAATCAGCGACCAACATCACAGCAATAGTGAAATACAACACGTCAAAAACGCCCTCCAGAAGAACGGCTACAGTACAAAAGCTATAAGGAAGCCAGGAGAGCAGAAAAAAAGACGAAGACCAACAACAACCAGTAGAATACGCATACCTTCCGTACATAGCCGAAGTCACCGACAGGCTAAAAAAGACCCTAGGAGAAACAAACATCACCACACGATTCAATACGGTGACCAAAATCGACCAGCTACTCTCTCCCAACAAGGACGTGTTACCGAAATTACTAGCAAAAGGCATATACGAACTGAAATGCCAATGTGGAGAAAGCTACATCGGTCAAACAGGACGGAGTATTCAGTGCAGAATGAAAGAACACGAGAGAGGCGCACGCCTTAGGCATATTGAAAAATCTGCAGTAGCAGAACACCTGCACCAACAAGGAGACCATTGCATAAGCTACAGCGACGTTAAGGTATTAGCCAGGACCGGCCACTACTACCCGAGGATAATACGCGAATCGATAGAAATAATGAAGAACAACAACTTCAATCGCGAAGACGAATACAAGATCAGCAACACGTGGAAGTTAGTACTACGGAGTCGGCATACAACGAACGACGCGATTCAACGGAACAGAACGGTTATGGATCAGCAAAGCGGAACAGAAATGGGATATGTAACTAGGAGCAAGAGACAACAACACCAGTCTTTAGAAATCTTCTGAAGAAGCTGACAGCATGATCAGCGAAATGTCAAGTAAAATATTAACTACGCGACAACACCCGAAAGACATTTTTAGTACGTACTTATTAATTTTTCTAACACTTCGACAAATTAGTTAAACGTTGAAGCTGCTGAACTATGGTTGCTTTAAATGTGAAAATGGTTGAGGCATTATTTTTAGTCTATTTACAAATATATGTAGTGAATGATAAAATCTACGTGTGTATAATATAAAAGTATATGAAGACATTACCTTCTGTAAAAGTTCCAGCTAATAATAAGGATACCTTACAAGGCATTCCAAAATATTTTTTGATAAACACCAACGTAACGTGAAGAAAAAACTGCGTTTCTCCAATCGCTGTGCCCCTAAAAGATGCAGTTGTTAAGGAAACATTTGGAATAATTCAATATTTTCTCATCATCTACAACAAACAAATCTTACTATCCCGAACGAATTTTATTTGAACCAGGTCTAGAGGGTTATCACATGCTTGTCGAATCGGTCGGGTAAATTGGATGCGCATTCACTAGCAACAAATTTTGTTTCTACGTGCTGAATTGCTCACAATTAACCCGTTTATAAATTCATTTGTGTAGAAATTTTACTTAGAAAAATAAATAAAAAATTATAGGCAACTGCATTGTACACTTTGTGAAAAACAAGAAAGGAATTTTGCAATACTTTTACCACCGTTCGTGCTAGTAGATGTTCATGACTGTAATGGCTACTGTTAAACTCCACCTCTTAACTAGTACCAAAAAGCAGAGCGTGTTCGAATATGCTCTGAATTAGTACTAGTGAATGTCCACAAGTATTATTTCAATAGCAACGATTTGCTAGTACTGCACTTGACCGAGTTGGCTACCAAGTGTAAGCGCACCTTGACGGTAAAATGTTTTACATTCCTCATTTCCGCTTTCTTGGGAAGCTTCCATTTATTTCCTATACTTCCTGCAAATCTCAATTTTTTGTTCAAATAAAATGTAAATAACACATTTTATTAGGTAATACTTCTTATTTTCGCTGGAACATTTTTATAGTTGAATATAAGCACCATACTTTGTCGAACTTTAATCGCTAGTTCCTTTGTATTACACCAAAACTGTCTATAATGGAATAATGATTTGAAAAATTGATGTAGTAACACAACATTGATCCATCCACCTGATTAACCAAATGTCGCTGTTACAAGCACTCAGATCACGTTTGATTACATTGCTCCAATGTGATTCGCGGTTACCTACCCTCGTCCCTTCGAGCATCTGCCGATTTTATGGAGTAAAATGATTTTTTTTTAGATGGGGGAGTATCACTTTGATGGCTGTTATGATCTTTTACCAATTGTTACAAAAAATGGTCCAGAAAAATATATCTACTTTGTATTTAGCAGATGCAGAAAATTAAAGTATTGCTGAAGGTTAGGTTACGTTAAGTGCATTACATCTCATAAATCTGATCGGCTTATGTTCCACGTACAATAAAAGAGCAGTTTGTTCAGGTTGGATCAGGAGCAATTTGGTCAGTTTGGCACAGTTAGGTAGTTGCCTTGAAAGCACTAATTGTAGTCGAACGAAGGCCTAGCGAGCATTTTGCTTCTAGTCTTTGTAAATGTTCTTCTTGTAAATGGTCCACATTTTCACTCGTTTTCGAATTAATGCGTCTTAAATAAAATAAAAATATCATTGCATTGACTATCCATGTAAAACGAAAAATCAGGTACGGTCTGCATTAAAAGTCTTTTTTCTCTTCTTGTCTTCAAAGGTCTTCAACATGGTCAGAGAACAATGGCGGTATTGATAATAAAATGTTAATGTACGGAATTTTGTTTATTTGTAGTTACGCTACAACTTGAAAACAAATAAAAATTGGATAAGAACATATAAGTGTTTAATACGGGTATAATAGCTTTATTAATATGGTATCTAGATTAAGTCGATCTGCTAAAAATGTCCTCTATAAAATGATGCAATGATTTTTATAAAACGCAACGCAATATTTTAGCCTACGAAAAATATGTTTTAGTCGCTATCGTCGCGACGTAATTCGACACAAAAATACAATAAAATATGTATAGTCGATGTAAAATTAGAATCGACCACCTGACACTACGCTTACTAAAGAATGCGGCTAGTCCAACAGAATATTAAATAGTCACAGAATATCAACAAAATAATTGATAAAGATCTAATGAAATCAACCGGGTTTCTTTTCAAATTGTTGTAAAATAAATATCTCAATAAAATGCTAACAATTTTATTGTAACAGCTACGCATCAAAAGACAGCATCAGGTGTACTACATGTTTCTGTTTGGCTTTTGATTAGGTACGTAATCAATGAATCAATGTAATTTGCTATTACATATTGAATTATTCTACACATATGTGATTAATGTGACTAATATTAATTATTGATAATTTGAACAGTAAGGTCTGTCGGAACCAAGATAAGAGGAAAGAATTAATAGTGACGAGTTTACACAAACGGTAGAGACGTCATCAGCTGTATCTTTATGTTAGAAAAACTTCGCTAGATTGAAAAATTGAAAAGTTTGGACTTACCTAATAGCCGTCGGAAAAATTTCCACTATAACTACATCAATAATGGTGTTCAACACACTGAAGGAAATCAAGTATATCGATACCATACCAATATTTAAGGAGTGCAAGTTCAAGTTGCGAATAAAAGCAAAAGCGAAATTTGTCATTCCACATACTGAACATGCAGATACTGAAAATAAATTATATTTAAGCATGATATTAGGAAAACCTTACTTCCAAAGCTAGGAAATAAGGATGAAAATATGTAGGGCAACATTGTTCAGCGGACCTATTGACCAAAGGTATCGCCAGATACTCCTATCTTTAGAACGCGTTCTTGAAACGGATTAAAATTTTACATATAAGTATTTAATAAGTAATGAAAGTTTTCCTTTCCATTTGACTCGTACCGCTGGATATTTATTCATTGCAATTCTTTAACTTTAAGTGCTTTAAGTGCAAGGAAACAGGATTCCTGTTTAAATTGTGCCTTTTTGCACTAAATCAGGAGGTAAGAAAGGGTTTATCGCGAATAGTAAAAAATTTGTATAAGCCTTATTTAATGATTCGGGGTATTATAAACCATTTCAAACCGTGGGATTTACTTATTTCTTTTGCTAAAAGAAATTGGGTGGCAATGTTTAGCGTTCAAGAGTTATGGTATAGTGTTTTATATAATTAATACGGTATTTTATTTAACATTTTTGAAATGTTAGAATTTGTTGGAGAGTTCTTCAATGAAATGTTGAACTTAGATGTCTGTTTTCGAAAGTTTTGGCTTGAAGCTGCATCCGATTCAAATCCAAACTTTTTTTTTCAAATTTGTTTCGTGGATAATAATTTTGATATTGATGTCAAAATAAATGAACTCAGTTGGTTTTTATTTATTTGACAGGTGTTCAATATTAAATAAAATTGAATTATTAGGTTGGATCGGTTTTTTGCTCACCAATTACCGGAATGACAAACTGAAAGCTTAACATCAAACTAAATAATGACAGTACTCATGACGATTTGTTAAATATCGTTGATTAAAATAGCCAGATTTGTCACATGTGGTAGATAACCAGATAACTACGCTAGCGGTAACTTAAGATTTTGAGTACTTAATAGACAGTCTGAGCGATAGAAATAACTGTATATTATAATATGGCTAAAAATGTCTTGGCAAGATAAAGCTATCGTGGTACATTCGATATTTTACAACCTGGCCTTAATGATGTAATTCGTATTGCACTCTCTTTCTGATTCTTCTGATAAACGGTACAGAGCTTGCATATGGCTCAGATCGATTCGTTAGTTATTTTGGTCAAATTTGGAGTTAAATGCAGCCGTGCTTGCTGTTAATTAGCACACAAATTCAAATCAATCTTTTTGTTAGACATCGAAGTTGAGCAAGAATTTTATTGGTGTGATTCTTAAATACTAAAATTTTTTCAAGAGAAATTGATTTAGACAAATCGTATAACTTAACATTTCAATGAAAAAATCCAGAATGGTTATTGAAATGCGGCCAAACTTGTTGAAGAAAAATGTATAAACGGAAAGATAAATCAGGATGCAATCAAACGTTACCTTGATCTTTGATATGCTTGTTTAGTTATTTATCTCGAACTCGTCACCAGATACTTTTAGAATCATTTAAAAGATTTTTTTTCCATTGATTTCCAAGGAGTAAACAACAAGAAATTTTAGCAATGGTGACAGTAAACTGGAAAGATTTTGCACCAAACGAAAATTTAAACTTTTACTTTCCTAAATTTTCCCCACTTTGGAGGTCTTTGGGGAATGAGTGTATGAAGCGTTAAATATCACTTGAATTGAGTGTTAATAATGAAAGAGCGACTTATGAAAAATCTCTTAAATTTTACACCACTATTACAGCATTGTTCTAATCATTGCATCTATAAGTATGTTATGAAACAAAGGAAATTATTATTATTATTTTCACGTTGGTCGATTCTTTATTTACATCCACTCTTCCCGAACTAAACTTCATTACTACACTTGCATATCAATGCAGTAGATATCAGCTCATACAACAATTGGTTCAACACTTGGTCTAAATGGTTTAAAAATTATATCCATTAACTTAACAACGGATTAAGTGGAAACAACTAGGCAAGGAGACTTAGTCTTGTTAGAGGAAGCAATACACCATTTCGATGAGTTATACTTTAACAAATATTGCAATCCCTTACAGATTCCAACAGAGGAGCCTCTTAGATTTACTTTTCAAATTTCAAACTTAGCGTAATGCGCCACATCTAAGGTTCGATTTCTAAATTTTATTTGGCGCCAACTCCTCGTATATAAAAACTATAGAACAATGCCACGCGTATTGAATTTATTTATAATAAATGATGCCTTTTTAGAAAAACAGGGGGTTTTCAATTGTGAGTAGTAGTTACAGTCGGTTTTAATTATTTTTTTCAAAGGTAGATCTGTAATAAATTGAATTTCTAAACATAAATGTACAGAAGCATATAAGATACTCTATTTAAAAAACAAAAACATCTGCTTGGTTTGAATCTAATATTTACTTCCTAATGAACAGCTAAAGAATAATATGCGTACATAGCGAACGTTGTCGGTCGTCATATAACAACATTTTGAATAGTCCGGCTACTTTATTTTATTTCTACAAAATATGTTCGAGATTTAAATACAAATTTCTACAAGATCTAGTGTTTACGATATCAAAGATAAAAGAAAAACAAATGCTGCTCACATAGGTGCACTCGACTAACGGACGCTAACTTACACAAAAATTTCATGGCCCCGGGGAGACTAGGATCTTATTTTGGTTAGATGACTAATCGTTCGGAAGCTGCAGGAGTCGATAGAGACTCATTTGTTATAAATTAATATAAACCGTAAATTACGATTACTAAAGAGAGCGATTTATAAATGTTTTCCCGCTTTCCTAATTATGCTGTATTTACATTACAATAAAATACAATAGTAACGCATGCTTTTCTTCTATTCCAAAATTTGAGTTAGAAAATAAATGTAAAAATATGATTTTAATCTCAGTGTTATCTACTGTTAATAATTTTCGAACTATATAGCTAGATAGCTTAATTAAATTTTGCTACTTTAAACTTTTCAAAGCGCATTACCGATTGAGAAAATATAGAGTTTCGCTAGACATTTATTAAGTCACTAATTCCATTTTTAAGATGCATTTCTTTTTAAACAAATGAAAATTTCGAAATTAAACGTACTATAGTGGCTATAATGGTAGTAACTAAAATATTTACTAGTACTTTTTTGACAGTTCGCAAATTAAAATAAATTGTACTAACAAACTGTTTAAATAAGATACAATATAGTTAAATTAAAAATAATATTAATAAATTAAGAAAATCACCTGGGCAAAGAAATATACCAATTTTCTTTAATTGTATCTGCAACTTGCTTTTGCTGCTACAACTGTTGTACACCGTCTCGGCATTGATTTAATCAAGTTGCTATAACTTTAATGAGATCACCAACGTGATTCCACATGTTTTCTATTGGATTTAAATTTGGTAATGGTGAAGGCCAACCGCACAACATCGTTCGTTCGCGAAACCGGACTTGAATAAGTTTAGAAGAATGCGATGGATCTTTATCTTGTTAAAACTGATGATGTAAATGCATTACTTTCTCACAATGTCCGAATATTGCGATTGTCCACGATACTGTCACCTAATATAGGATGACGAAAAACAGCCCCAATACCATAATAGACCCATTTCCGTTTTTAATTGTGGGGCAGGTGTACTTTTATCGAATCCCTTGCTCAATGCGAAAGATATTGAACTTAGATTCTTTTCCATGCCATATGGTTATTGGCAAACTAAGTTGAGCCTTTACATTTTGTCTGAATAACCGCAGTTTCTTAGCGAGATGCCCATCAAATAATTCTGTCTCCGTTAATCTTTTTCTAATTGTTGCCTGCTCCTTCCGAATTTCCAGGAATTTTAGTTGGCGACAGAAACGGATGCTGTTTTGACATTCTAATGATTCGTTAATTTAAATGACATCGCTTTTCAGGGTCTTTCTGGACACTTCCTGGATGTTGCATCACCAGTCAAGTGACATTTTTCAATAATTCGCGTTACTGTAGATTTATTAAGCCTCAAACTTCCAGCAATCTATAATTGCTGTTCTCCATCTCTAAATTCTTGGACAATTCCATCGCTAATGTTACTAGATATTGTTTTGTAACGACCCAGCAGGAATAATCAGAATGAAAATCTACGTGCTAAAAAATGTATCTTAAGCCGAAAAGGGTAATGCAAATGAGCAAGTTGTTGACTTTTTGTCCACATCAAGAGTTTTTATACCAAATAAGAAAAAGTAATCGGTGCTGTACTGCATACTTTAACACAACTCGAAATTATATTTATTTCTCTAAAGTAATGATAATAAGCTTTTATTGATAAGTAGTACAAAAGATAACAAAACCTATCGTCAAAAAGACTGCAAGACCGATATCGGTTTAATCCGTGTCCTCAGTGCGGAGACCATCGAAGAGTTCCGGGATGTTGCATACTGGTATGAGAAGCCAAGAAATAATATTTCAGTAAAAAAGACAAGAAGCAACTACTGTAGTATATTGGCATTAGTTCCGATCAGATTTTGGTAAACGCCTTGTCTATCACGTGCACATTTTGAATCCTCAGTTCATCATGCTTAATTAGGCAAGGGGAGTACATACAGCTACCGTAACTAGTGTGTGAGAGGACCAGAGGCTTACATAACATGGATCTAGTTTCCCGATCCAAATTATGTCTTTGTATATAGATAGATTTCAGGGCAATTATGGATGTGAGGTGTTTTGATGGAAGCGTAATACCAAGTTAATATGTATTCTGAAGTTTCATACAATCGGTAGGAGTCAGTTTCATTTTTCACCACAATGTTTAGTCCCTTCTTAACGTAGCTCTGAGCTTCTCTAGGAAAAATGATCAATTGCGACTTGCAAGGATTAACTTGTAGATGCAGTCGATCGGAGAAGTAAGAGGGACTGCGAAAGTCACCATTAATTAATATGTGCTCGAGCTTGGACGATATCAAAAGCGGGGAAGGAATAATAAATCTGTGTGTCGCCAGCGTATAGGTGATAACAGCAAAATTGATGAATTTTGGGCATACCAGAAGTATACAAGGAATATAAATATACTGCTTCTTATGGGACGCGGCTTAGAATTTTGATAATATTAGGGCGCTTAGCATCAAGGACGATAGATTGTTGTGGATGTGTTAAGTAGCTTTCTAAGAGAGTGATAGAACAACTATTTATAAAAGTAGTAACATTTCCACTGTCAGTTGCACGAACAATATTATCACCGACAGTAGCAATTGCCGTAGTACAGCTGTAGGATGGGCGAAATCCAGACTGAAATTTTACTAAGATATCCGCACGACTAACATACGTACTCAGCTGTTGGGTCTAAAATCTTTCATTATTGTCACATTCTCAGTTTTAGGTATTAGAATAGTTAGTGGTGACTTTCACGCATCATGGTACATGGATGAGTGAATATAATCATTAAGTATGTGAAAAAGTAACGGTCCACAGAGGCGAAGCATTTTTAAATCTACACCATCAATTCCGGAGGATTGACTCTTAAGTCTGCCTAGCATGTACAGAAGCTGACTGTTCGAGACATCGCGATAGTGAAAGGCGGTCAAAAAATGAAGTCTCAGGTAACGTAAGGTGTAACGTTAACTGGGGGGATGATAGGAGGAGTTGACAAGTGTTGGTTTAGAGAATTTAATTCTTTGATACCATTAGATAGGCAACTGTAATTTTTGTTATTGATATTTCGTAGTATTGATACTTAAAGTAAGAGGCTTTCTTCCGTTTTACCACTTGATTTGTTTCATTCTTCATAATCTTATAGAACTGATAGTGAATTGGATTTTTTGGGTGTTCACATCGCTAAAGAGTATTGTCACGGATTTTCATCATCTTCGTAACGGTATGTATCCAAGAACCTGGCGGTACTTCGTTCATTGGAGTTAACATAAATCTAAGATGTTAGCATTTAAGAAATTTACTTTTAAATCGATATCTTGTAAATTGTAAATATAATGCCATGGAATTTTATAAAGTTCCATAACAAACTCAAGGTTATATGTGGTTCAAAGGAAATATTTTTGAAGTTGCTATCATTTTGGCCACTACTATATATGTCAAGCACAAAAGGTATCGGCATACTCTGCACACAAAATATTTAACAAATTCAGGGCAAGATGTGCCAATACCTTTTGACTACTCTCTAGTACTTGCTATTACATATTATTAACATTTTTACAATTACAATAAATTAGATTATTTCGATACTGTAGTTAGAACATGGCGCTGGCAATTTGTATTCGTGCTGCTGCTTTTCTTTGCTAAGCAGCTGATACAGTATTAATGTCTGTAGAGGATTACTTTTACTTACCGATTAAATATTTTCTACAAATCTTATCAACAAATACTATAGCCAAGAATTGACCAACTAATATGTTAATTCCTAGAAGTAAAGTATCCCTATAAGCATCGCTTTCCAGTTTTAAGGTACAGTTTTGTGAACTATCAGGTATTTCTAAGTAAAGAATATCGGTATTCTGTATGTAGCATCTATCCGACATCTGTATGAGCTTATACATCCACATACATGCCATAATTACTCTGTAAATAAATAAAACCGCCTGTTAGTTTATAGTATTGCATAAAACAAATTTCAAAATCGAGTGACTCTCTCCATTAGTAAACAAATTGGGGTATATTATTTCGCGTTTAATTCTCGTATAGTACCTAATATAAAGTGTACTACAGGATTATTGTTACCAATCTATGGCTTTATTTTCATTTGTATGCGTATGAAAACAGTAGCTCCGTGTGATAACCTGTAAGTTTACTGTAACTAAAAAGCGCACCTGAGTCAAGTACAGTAGAAATTAAATAATTTTTAATGAAAAAGTAATGATCTTAATGTAAACACGAACAAATTGAAGTAAATTATGTACCAATTATACAGGTTGTTCTGTTAAGTTATTTTCTGCGCAATAACGAAAGTGCTGCTTAATAACATGATCGGTTTGTTCAATGTTTCCAAAAAACGCCTGCAGAAATTGAACCGATTACCTTCGTCAATAGAATTCAATCTCCGAACTATCTGTATCTCGTACAGGTGATATTTCAAATCCACCTGTAAGATTCGTCGCAAGCTTCGCTTTGAAATTTACAGTGCAATCGGATACCGAATGGCAGAACGTTGAGAACTACGTTTAACGGTAATTCTGACCCTTTCAATTCTCTTGTGTAGAAACTTTACGGGTACGGCCGGAAAATTGTGCACTGCATATTTTATCGAAATCTCTTACCCATCTCATAACAAAGTTTTTTGATGGGATACCTGCATACACTGGCAAATAGAATTCATCACGAAAGTGCCTAAACTTACACGATGAACTGAGTCAGAATAAACGATTTCACACCAAAAACCCATTGGACCAATTGGCCATCGCAATACAAAACCGTCAACAATAAGATATAATAAAATAGTATCGGAACACTTGTGCAGTGTCCTTAGAATGTGAGTTCTGTAAACGCAGCTGCTTTTGTATTTAGCTATTTTATTTCTTTTTATAATCGTTATAATTGAGATATACCAAATTTAGAGAAACAATCAAGATCTTAAAAATATCTTTTAGTTTCGACACCGATAGCAGTAGCCTCGTTTTGTTATTATTTTCTTGTAAACAGAGCCAAGTACAGCATTGCATTCATCAAACTTTTGATATTCGTTGTGGACAGACATTCTATGAAAAAAAAATCGAGAATAAAACATCCTGAATGGTAGCAAATAAAGATGAAGAAAATGCTTCAATATTGATACCGGGAACAACGAGTTGCTAATGAATAAAAAATAAACTTTCATTTTATCCCCTACTTTCTAACACAAAATCAAAGTTAATGTCTATGGAAGAACTCCATAGCAATAATAAAAATATTCCGAATGAAAACAAATGAAATACATATAAAGTAAGTGAAAGAAGCAGTAATTGTTACAAAATAAAAATTGAGAAAAAGTTTAGTTACATTGTGATACTCTATTGAACGTTATAACAAACAACATTCAATTTAATTTTAAATGTGGATATAATAAGAATAACGAAAATATTCTCAGTAAACACAAATGCATAAACGTAGTAGAAAATAGACATCAGATTCTGGGTACATCCGGGTAGAACAAGTGTGGTTCCTCGAAAAAAGTATATTCGTCCAGAATGGTTCGACGACTGTTGATTTACCTAAAGCCATTCTCATGTTTTGTAAGATATTTTGAGTAAAAAGTAACAACAAACAGAATGTACGTAGATAGATGTATGGCTGAGGAAACCCCAAATAATTTAACACTGCTACTCGACTTTTTCTAAGTGACATGTAAGAAAAACAAATAGAATTCAAAATATAGAAGAGATATGTAGCATAATATTTACATTCCGACAAATATTTCACTATTTTACGCATTCTAATTGGTTCTGTTTTACTATACATTCGACTGAAATAATGCGTTATATGTACCAAGTTCGCTTTTCAGATGTATTGTGCGTTTACATATCCAGTTGCAGTGAGTGCATTATATAAACGTTTGACAGCAGTATGCAGCAAAATGGTATTTTGAAAATTTTAGAGAATTCAACAAACACGGGTTGTGTTCTTTACAATTATAATTTATTTTTGACAGAGTTCGATGTAAAGCGTTAGTGCAATACTTTAAATGATTAAACATATGTAATCTCGCGTTAGTGGATAAATTTTTTTTTTGGTCGAATTTACTAGATTTCTATTTTGTACTAGACAATGTGCACTAATATTTTTCAGTTGTAAACGTCTATATATTGATATAAGAGTTATACATTAAACACTGTCTACGGCCTGAAGTGTTTTTAAAAGAAGGTAAAGATTTCCATAGTCGTATACAGAGAACAAAAGTTCTTGAATCAAACAAATATATATACACGGTAATTTATACAAGGAGACGAAAAACGAAAATTCGTGTTCGAGATTGGATTCTAAGCAAAAAATTGGAAATAACGCATTTTCCGCTCGGCATTTGTTTTGGAGATATCGAGGTTCAAGCTTGTGAAAGATATAATTTGAAGTTTCACGTTAAACTAATAATAGGCCATATTAAAACTCTATTTAATCACTGTAACGGTTGCACAGAAAGCAAAAAAATTACTTTAAGTTATAACTCATGTTCGAAAAGTCCATCACCAGCTGTGATGCAAGCCTGGCAACGTAAAAGCACTGAATAATAAACTGCAGCAAAATCTTGTTTATTTCCAATTTCAAGTGCAACATTCATAATTCTTCTCATAATTGCTCTTCATTGCGAATTTCCTCTGCATAAACTAGTTGTTTTACGTAGTCCCAAAAGTAAGAATACAGTGGATTTAAATCTGGTGACCTAGCAGGCCATTGAACTGGACCGCGCCTACCTATCCACCTTCTAATAAAATGTTGTCTAGCCATTGTACAGCAATTCTTGCAGAATGCGGTGACGCACCATTGTGTTGATACCACATCGCATTACGCAATGCAAGTGGAACATCTGCTAATAACTCGTTCAAGTGATCATCCAAGCCAAGTAGGACGCAGCATTTAAACGCTGCGGCAGAATTTGTATTGGCAGTAGACGATCGTTGAAAAAAATGATGTCTTCTAAATGCGTGCGGATTTCGTACTGACCTTATCATGCCCATTATGACAGTTATTGATATCGTCTCTGGTGAAAGTAGCTTCGTTCGACCACAAAATGAAACAAATCAAGTGGCTGACGTCTATTCGGAAATCTCTGATATTTCCGACCACTTTGTAAAACATAGCCGTTACAAAAGCCATAAACAAAAATAATGTCGGCATATTCTGCATTGCTGAACTGCAGTGCTGACAAAACAATTGTTTCAAAGCAATTTCCATGACTTACGTTATTTATTAATTTTTTGGCCAAAAATTAAATAAGTTCTCTAAAACAAAGGCCGATCGGAAAAAACGTTATTTCAACCTCGAACACGAATTTTCATTTTGATGAGTACTGACCGAACAATTATTAATTGATGAAATTACAATTAGAAATGCCTAAATTTGTACTGAATCTTAAGATTTTACATTAATTTGAAAGTTTTGAGAAACGAGAAAATGAAATAGAAAAGCAGCGTTTTCACCACTTCCGTCGTTGACTGAACTTAATACCCATGCTCCAGAGATAATAGGCCAGAAGAAGGCACTTTCTTTTTGAAATCGAGCTTTCTACCACTAGAGGAACTTTTACTTCCGATAGGTGGACAAACCGAAGTCACTAGATGAGATGTGTGGCATCAATTTTAACATTGCAGTATATTAAGTCAAACAAATATACTTTCAAATGGAGCTATTGAAGCTATTTGTTTTAAAAGATTATGTTTCAATCAAATATATCATGTCAAACAGATATATCTTTGCCGCCATTTAAAATGACGAGGCGCTTGCTGAATGCATATTTGCTTGAGGCAAGAACTTTATTTTCCCTGTGTATGTATGGCTTAAATTTATAATCATTTGAATTAAAGTTATCTTACCCACTAGAGGATATCATTTTCATGTAGGTTATTATTAGAAACCTAAATAGGAACTTCCTCGAAATTAGCATTACAGTAGCACTATGAGCAGTTTTCAGAAGAGCGCACACGTGTTCGAAATACACCCTTATTGGTAAATTTCTATATATTCCGTAATCATTAATTTGATTATGCAGTGTAGTCTCGTTCACCTAAAAAATGATAACTTCAATGTATTGTGAAATATCGAGAAATAATGACAATTATAAAGGTACTTTGAAATCTTCGGAATTCTTGGAGTTGTTAATAGCGTACATTTCCTTTAATATAGCTAGCGCCTCTTTATATTTCTTACTATAAAGTAAAAATCGTACACTTGGTTTAATTAAATTGGATGCGCATCCAATAAGTATACTAAAGACGCTTGATAAGGCACACATTACTCTCCATGTAAAAAATCTGGCATCCTTATTGTAGTATCGAACTGCTAAAGGGGAAAATCCCCACGCCATAGCTACAATTCAATTTTATAGATAAAAAAGTTTATTTTTGTACTTGGCAAGTTGATTTAACCTGTGGATACAAAGTAGCCCAACGTCCAAAACATGTTTAAAAAAACTAAATAAATTCCACGCTTATACATTGGTAAAATTTCCGCTATGTGAATTTTCATTATGATAGTATTTGCGGATAACCTACAGCAGTTATAATAACACGAGATATTTTTGCAAATAAATGTTATCGAATATATACCCTGCGCCCAAACAGACAAGAAATATAAATAGGAACATTGAACCATGTACAAAGCTGCATGCCAAAGTACTTGTAAAAATTAACGCTGATAAGATTGGTATCAAATATTTTCTACCAAATATATCGCTTATTGCACAAAATGCCAGACCACCAAGAGCTTCGCCTACAAAGGTATTTGTTATACTTTCATTACAAGAAGGACCCTAATTACCAATAGAGTAAACTACATTGACAGATACGATCATATTTTGTGACAGTGGTATATCACACGCCATTAATGGTATTACAAACATTAATGTTGTAAGTATGATGGCTTCGGAAAAGTAACATAATGCTGTTAGTCCAATCAAAAACTTATGGTACAAACCAAAACCTAAAATTTGAAACAATGAAAAAAAAAGTGCATAAATTAAAAGAAATTTAATAAGTTACACTAGTGATGTGAGTCCACCTACCCGTTTTTAAAATTGCCCTTTCAATGTTATTCGATTCTTGTCTGGAAATTCTAAAAACGCCGCGGCGCCCTGCACGCAATACAATTCTATCATTACATACTACATCAGGCATTTGCGAAGAACTTCTCAGAGTATTATTCCAGCAGACTTATAAAAGAGTCTTCGCAGAACGGTCATTTAAGAGGTTTGCTTACATTGTCCTATAGCTAAGGTACTGATGTATTTATTTTGTAACGTTAAAATGTCATGTGTACATACATCATAACCGATCATAACTGACAACTGAAATTTCAGATTTGGAACAAGCAACGTCGTAAGGTATTGGTTTGAAATTTGAAACAATTTATCATAGATAATGTCGTTTCACAAAACGCCATTTCAATGCCGTAACATGATTGGCAACTAACATTAAAGCGCGCGTATTATGAAACTGTAATTTCGAAATTAGGTCCTTACCTTTGTTACACATGCGTAACACTGAATTGAGAGAACAACAATGATTGAAGTGTCCCGCTCCTATGGAATGTGCCGCATTTATAATTGTGAGCGCTATTACCTTAGAATACTACGCGAAAATACTGCGCTTAAAAAGTAGCTCGATGTAACATAACCTCAAATATCAAATTGTTTTTTCAAAATTTTACCTATTCCGTCTGTTACATCCGATGGTAGCTTAGGTCACTCTCTTTATCGAAAACTCACACACACGGATAGATAACTCAATGCCACCGCACATCTTTACTCGGCACAATAGTTCTCAGTTATCTGCTCCTTGGTTCACCGGGTGACAGTCTCAGCACCCAACAATCTTCCCACCGAGCTGAATCACGTACGGAAGCCCCTTCCCAACAATGGTTTTCATAATAGGGATATTAACCGAATCATCAACAAACATCTTCATCCAATCAGTAACAAACAAACGATGACTACCATCAATCTAGCTACTACTTATCTTCCCTGTATCCACAACGTTGCGGACAAAATAGGTAAAATTAAAAAAATTAAAAAAATCTTAAAGGTTTTAGAAATTCTTCGGTCTCCCACAGATAAATTTCCTTCCTTAGCGAGTAAAGGTGTTTATAGGATCCCTTGTTCGTGTGGTTTGGTGTATATCGTGGAAACAGGACGCTCTGTCAGAACTCGTCTAACAGAGCACAAACGTTGCAATGGAACACGCCTCCACATGAATTCGACTAAACATCTAGATACTGGCCCCCAGAAAGTATTCATTGCGACTTCATTACTTTGTAATTCTTCCCACTGTTACAATCCGAAAATTAGAGAGTCCATAGAGCCTTAAACATCCTAAGAATGTCAATAGGTTACCCCCTCGCAGACATATGGAAGTCCGTCTTCTGTAACGCCCAATCCTCGACTTACAGTCACCGCGACACCCAACCAATCAGTGAAATGCCACCGTTGATATAAAAACGCGCTGCTCCCCTAGTAACTCCGCACTTGATTTTCGCCTCTGGCATGGTTCACATGCTGCGTTACCATGATTACCTGCTTCCCGCCGTTTGTTTCGACGCTGGCGTGATTTACACGTTGAGTTACCGTGCTAAATGTGGTCTACCACCCTATCCTCTCCTGGAGAAGCTTCGTATGATAGTGGGCGAAATCTAGTGTTTTCGATTAAGCATGACGCAGACCAAACCCGGAACACGTTTAGTTTTAACTGACTCTAGCCGTGGAAACCTACGTTATTATTTCAATGTTGCATATTAGTGGTTTTCCGCACGAATCATATATCACTTGAAAATATGGCGTAAACGTTAGTAACAGAAAAGTGACATTCCCATACTTCAATGACGGAGAAGTACACACAAATATTATTTTGTTACCAATCTGATCAATCACTTACATGGAGCGTAGTTTTTATATCTATAAAAGGCGGTTTACTGATGGAGCAGAAATCGGATAATATCTATAATGTTTATCAAAAAACTATAAGCAGTTTACTTATTCAACTGTTGAACGATCGGCAGTGGACGTTTAATAAGTTAATGTTGAATGGTTTTCACACAACTGGCGATTTTCGTACTCCTTTCTCCACTGACAATATCCCGATGGTACGGGCAGGCAATCTCAACTCCAACAACGATCCAAACACCTCGCTAACTTTATTTTGGACAATGGAGTACAAACCTATCCTAACGGATCAACGTTCTTCATAGTTTTATCCAAAAACTATGCTTATAGCATTAAGATGGAGACGGAGTCCGACTTTTATTCGAACCATAACCCTACTTTTATCACCTTCGGCGTTGGGACCGCCAACTGCGTAGAGTAATTGGGAGGTTTTTTCCAATCGAGAAGCCTCGCCGTGGAACATTTTATAGACAAACGGCTTCATTACGAAAGAACTGGAACATGCTGCTGTTTCACTGAAATGAGGATGTCTGGATTCGGAAATTGCAAGCAGCGGTTAGCAGGGTGGGCCATTGGGTGGACAAAACGCATACTGCCCACAGGAAATACATTTGTTACTGGCGTACAAATTCCCTGGAGTCCTAAAGTATCTGGGATCACTATTAGATCAGCGACTCTTTTCAAGAGATCACGTCTAACAGATCCTTGATAATTATCTTAAGGCGAAGGACTCTTTCATTGCTCTGCTTTCGATGAGGAGTCCTCTTTGTCTCATGTCCTGGTGCACGAATCGTAAAACCAAAATGAGAAGGATTGATGCCCTTCAAAACAAGATGTTGAAGATTATATCTGGGCCCCTAGGTTTATGAAGAATTTACAACTTCAGACCGATCTCAATATCCTAGGCTTAAATGATTATATCAGAAAGTAGTGGCCAGTATTTGTGGCAACCCTTTTCTGGCGGGCGAGGAAAATCCCTTTAGATCGACCTCCTCTAAGGAGTAGAAAGAGAAACGATGTCGTCCTAGATCGAATCTTTCATCACCTTTCAACCCATTCGTTTATCGGGATACTCAAAAACAACCTTAGAATAACCAAGGGATAGACCATATACCCATGATAAACGTGCTTAAACGTTTTAGATCTAGCTAGTCGGAGGAAGTAGATCCTAGACGAGGATTCAAATCCTGGCCGGGACGGTTGGTTAAAGAAAAGAAATTTGCCTGACTTTTTCGTTTGCCTACTGTTTGGCATTATAAACTGTAGTGTTTTAAAGTGAGAGAAAGTTGATCTCTTCCCGCGTTAAGCCTTTCAAATATAATTACCATTCCAAATTCACTTTTTCTCATTTTTCTACATAAACAAATATTCTTTGCTTAAATCGACAATAAAGATAAAACCGTGTGATGGATATAACTGAGACTTTGGCAGCTGTCTAGTGACTAGTGATCCTTACTAGAAATAAACCATTTTCGATACTACGAGCGCCACCTCTTAGATTTTTTAAGGATTTCTTGAACCACCCTGGTGAAACAAATAATAATATTAATACGGATACTAAGAATTTACTACAAAAGAAAAATCCAAATCCTCTACATTAATTAAAGTAATCTTACCGGTGAGGCTTTATTGTAAGAGTAGAGTTTGAGTTGATGTTAAGATCATAAATAAAAATAGTAATCGTTGAAAAATTTTTCTTCTCTGAATCACAATCTGCATATATGAAAATAATTTAACTTACTATATGCAACTATCGACGAGAAAGCATTAATGTCGTCCTGTCAAAACCCACTATCTGTAAAGTGCTAAATTAAAATTGATAGTTCATAAACGTGTCACATTAGGGAAAACGAAATGTAAGATCCTTGTCGTTAAAACAAAGCTTCGTGTAAAACTTCAAAGGAGGTATGGCAGGTGCTTTCATCATAGAAATATTCAGAAACCACATAAGGTGTAACATAAAATCGCACCTTTTAAAATTCCAAAACGTTGTTCAGCATCACGCGGTCAATTTCGTACATCTGTTAAGCATTTTGTGTCGTTGGTTTTGTTTAATAATGTAAAACGTAAGTAAATCTAGGAAGCCTGTGTGATTGATGATGCAAGTTTATTTCAAGGAAACTACACAATTCTGTAATAATTCACTTATAGATTTTGTCAGAAATAAACGCTTTTGATTTTTAATGAGTCATGATTGTTTACTGAGGACTGGCGCCTGCAAGACTCATTGCGGATACTTATAATTAGTAGTTTGAAATTTTATGTTTCCTTTTATATTTGTTAGTACATTATGTAAAGTAAATGTTTAAAGAAGTTGGCCAATTTGCGTTCTTAGAAACAGTACAACAGATATATACGTAAAACATTTTACTTACTCTGTGTGAATAGTAAATACATAGTTTACTTTGGTGTAAAAATTTATTTAGACTATGATCACATTTAATATCATAAAATATAAGTATATAAACAAAACATTTACAGGTGCCCTTTGAAAATGAGGATTTTATAATTAAATATAATATGAGATAGTAATTCAGCAAAAGCCAGTTTATTGTACAATACTGTGCTTCCACAGGATGTCGAAATTTCTTCTTACTTACCTATAAAGAACCCATATCTTTTTTGTTATGGAAACAATTTTCTACGTAGTTCCACATACAGCTTGTTAAATCAACAAACGATTTTTTTTGTGAGATTTCTTGCTTGCTTGTACAACAAAATTTGGCACAGAGGGTGATATTTTGTTCAACCGATAGCGATCACATGATGATGCACCGTCGTCGGATTCACTTACAGTGTATTTCGTTAGAGAAAAGTACATTTACATCATATGCGCCATGAACGTGGTTAAGCATCAAGTACGCTACTATGCTACTATCATAGGCGAGCGTATTGCTTAATTTCCATTTTAGTGTTGTGGATAGCGCTGGGGTTTGTTGGTTTAATTCGTTTTTAAGTCATGCCCAATGTCATAATGTACTTTTCTCTAACTGTATTTCGTTAGACTACTAATTGGTTCTTACATTCGTTATTGTACGTTTTATTTAAACGGTAAACATGTCTAACAATGTAAAACAACTTTATTGTTATTTCTTTTCTTATTATTTTATTGTTTTTCGGGCATCAGTAGCGAAAAACTTTCCCGCTCAAAAATAAAAATAAGAAAACAGCATCCTTAACAGATAAATACAAAAAGGGAAAAAATATGTTGCAATAACTACAATACTAATTATTAATGTTCGCGCTTCATAGTCGTCGGTATGGGAGTGATCATTCGGGTGTGTGATTCGTAATATATGCGCAAGCGATCTTATTGCAGTAGCAACGCATTCAGTGTGTTTGGCGGCCAGTTGGAATGCACGCGAGCGTAGCGAAGTGCTGCATATACATTATACGTAATAAAATGTCAGCGATAAGTGGATCAAGGAAACGACCATTGTCAGATAGATTTATATGTAACTGTGATTGTATGTAATCTGCCGTTCACTTTGTTAAACAACGAATCATTTATTTCATTTTGGAAAAAATACGCCAATCCTACATTCCCGAGCCAAACAATATGCATAATACTTTCCAGTTATTGTTTGTCCTTTTTCCAAGTAATCGGTGTAGACGATTCCATGTGATTCCCAAAAAACCCAAGCCTTGCCAGTCGATTTCACCGTCTTCGCCTTCTTTCGTCTTCTCCGTTCGTCTTCAAAAATTCCTCTGTTTTGGCTGTTTCTTTGTCTCCGCAATGTAGTAGTGTACCTATGTTTCGCCCATAATTATGTATCGACGCAGAAACTTGTCAGGATTGCGACGCAAAAATGTCAAAACAGCCTCAGAGTCGACCACATGATTGCGTTTATTCTTGACTGAAAGCGCACCCATTCTGCTGAGGTTTTTTTCATACCCAATTTTTCGTGCAAAATTGAAAACACTGTATCTTGCGATATGCCTGTGTCCTAAACTATTTCGCGCTCTTTGATTCGTCGATCATTCAAAACCATATCGTACATTTTGTCAATCACTTCCGGGGTAGTCACTTCTGCTGAAGGCCCAGAACGCTCATTTTTTGAACTCATTTACTCAGTTGTAGACAGTTGCTAACACAGGAGCAGATGTGCCACGAACTTCATCCAACTCAGCTTTGGTGTTAAGCCTTTTAAATATAAGTGTTTAATCACCGCTCCAATCTCATTTTTTTTCAATTTTTCTACTTAAATAAGTATTCTTTGCCTAAATCGTCAATAACAATGAAGCCGTGTGATGATTTTTGATACTACGAGGACTATTTCTGAGATTTTCTAAGGACTTCTTGAACCATCCTCATAATGTCGAGTATCAAACTTGCTTGTGTTGGATAATACGAAATATTATATCCAAAATCTTTGTTGCTATAAATAGTACCTCCTACTAAAATTAAGTCTAAAAACGCAGTGTATTATATAAGCTAATAACACGTAGTATCATGGATGGTGTTAACTTGTCTATATTTGAATATTACTTGGTATTATCTCAAACAATACGATATTATAATGATGCTGTATATTTATGAATTGAGGGAATTTGTAACTCAGTACGTCTATATGTCGTGTAGTATTATCTTCTAGCACATCCGTTTTTAAGGAGCGATGAGCAAGGTTTTTCTCATCATAGCAATTGCTGCACGAAAAAGTGATACAACGCCTTCCCAGCGGGCATTTTCCTACATCATCTTGTAATAATGTATCAATTGGTAACGTATTTTAGTGCAATTTTATAACAATAAAAATGGAATGCCATTATTGAAGACTAGAGATGGCATATGAAAACACCTAACTTATTATAACGGGTATGAATAATTTTTCTCTGTGCGGACTTGGAAAAAACTTTAAACTGTATTTTGCAGTTAAGTACTGATCACAGCACAACTGCAGCTTTTTCGAAAATATTCCACAACT
>LR736872.1:995210-1079605 GCA_902654985.2 Oryctes borbonicus
TACTGATCACAGCACAACTGCAGCTTTTTCGAAAATATTCCACAACTCTTAACATGCTTAAATTTAACAAATAAATGCTTCTTTAGAAATACCAAATTAATTAGTTATGTTACTTGATCAGTTAGTTAGAGATTTGTTGTTTCTTCTAACTAATGGCTCACACTTTCTAAAGCGTTTAGTTATCTATCTTCTGTTTCGACTTATTATCTTGTCAGGTGGACCTTTTCTTGTATATTGGACACGGACAGGACTTCTTATATAGATATCATTTTGACTTTTTTTAATCCACAATTAATTGTTACGGATTCAATTTTAAAGGTATAAACCTGTAGTATAATATTTTATGTCAAAACTGTATATTCTAGTAGTTGTATATCCATTCTTACTTCCTGCACAAAGAAGTTTTTATCGTCCAGAATCTATCAACGAACGATCTGATAGGAAACACCACAATAGTGTAAGTTTTACCCACCTACATCTCAGCCGTCGCGCCATATAAATTACACCCCGCCGAGTCATCCCTCCACGAAACCCCAGTCGTAGAAAGAACTCACGTGAAGTGCCAAATTTGTAACGAATCATGAATAAAGGATACCGCGGTTCCGGCATTGTTTTGAAGTGGACCCTCATTTGAAGGCGAGATACTTTGCAAACGCAACCTACCGCACACCAGTATATTTCTTTTATTCATTGCGAAATTACTGCGATTTTCGAGCATTATTAATGACACCTAGGATGAGTGATACTAATTTGTCAATTAGCCGAATACAATTCCGTGACCAAATACGATGAAATGAAAAAAATTAGTTAGATTTTGTTAGAAGTAGGTATCTTGAAATCGCGGAACTTGTCAGGAACCTATTAATTAATTTTGTTATAAATATTGAAACGTGGAGAAGATGAGCAGAGTAGTAAAATAAACTACAGACTTACAGTATCAACAGGTTTTCTCTCCTCTCAGGAGTTCTCATAATTATACTATTTTAGAAATTTTAAAATAGCAACATTTTCAAAATAAGTTTGTTGAAAATATTGAACCAAGTGAAATTTCAAAAAAACCTCTTAGTATTTGTATTTGATAATTGGTCAGATTCATTCATAAAAGCATATCTTTTAACGTAATTTCCGTTTTCTTTGTATGTATAACAGGTACTTACAGGACACCGTCACCATTATTGTTTTGATGTAAACAGTAGTTTCATTTTACGTCATTTGAATGGTATGTAATCTAAGAACTCGGAAATGTACATCAAAACGTTGATTATTCTAATAAATATACATAAATAAATAAAAAAATAAAAACAATAGATCATAACGGAAAATAAAGAAATAGAAAGAAATAATTTTCCAATAAAAAATTTTTTATAAATGTTTGAAAAGTAACTTTTAACGTAATTGTTTGTAAAGCTTGTTTGGAGACCAGGTAAAACGATCGATTAAGCTTTTTGTTCAATCCATTGTACATGGAATATTTTATTTAAATATGTATATGTTATTATTTTATCTGCTATTAATTTTTAGTTTAATTCTGTTTTGGTCCCATATCAGGACTAGATGTAAATATATTAGTTTTATATTGGATTCGTTATTGAATATTAACATATGCTTCTATTACTGCAACTCTTTGAAATCAAACTGTTAAATTTCATTCTGAATTAATAAACTGTGGACTTTTGCTAACTTTTTGCCACCCATATAACTCAGTGACGGGAAAAGATTTTCAAGAACGGGTTGTATGGGATTATTATTAGTACTAGTATCACTGGGCAATGGCACAAATGCCTTTAGTTGCTGCGACCTTGATAGATCTATTACAACAAAATGCCCTTGTATGTGTTAGTAATAAACCTTAATATTACTCTAGGATCTTCATCCTTCAGTTCAGTAGATGTCAAAAATAGTATACTGAAATGTCGTTGTCGAGTGCAACTGATGGCAACACATTTGCATAGAATATGTTCTGCCGTCTCCAGATCTTCTAGGTATAGACGACAGATTTGATATTCAGCTTTTCCTAGATTGAATTGGTGATATTTTAGGGCTGCGTGACCTGTCAGAAATCCTACCAGTAATCTAAGGTCCTCTTTGCTGAACGATAGCACTATTATTGCTGTCTTAGGCGAGCCTGATATGATTTCCCAGTACGAGATCGTTTCATCGTCATGTTCCAATGACTTGTTTTATGTGACTCTCTTGTAGGCCACAGAAGGGGTTAGAACCGATAAACGGCCTATTCGCTGCGTCTGGCCCTCCTCTGGCCAGCTTGTCTGCTTTTTCATTACCTTCGATCCCTCGATGACTTGGGACCCACCGCAAAGTAACGTGGTTTTTGTGTCCCAACTGCCTTAAATTGTGCATACATTCTTGGATCAGACCAGATTCGTATGTGTAGGCTTTGATAGCTTTTAAAACTGTCTGACTGTCACTAAATATAGTTATGGTTGCCCCTCGTATCCCTATCTTGAGGTTCTTTATGACGCACAAGTTCAAACCAGAGATCTTTACTTGAAATATGTTGGTGGTAGTTATATCCATTAATGCCCATACTTGTTTCAACACCTGCTATTCTTGATCTCTCCGTGTACCATGCCAGGGTACCTTTTTTGCTTTAAGGCTGCCCGGATGCCCACTCAGTACGGCTTTCCATGACTACCTTATAAGGCTGATCAAAATTGTATTGCATAGGGATCATGTCATTTGCAATTTGCATCAGATAATTTATGTTGGGATCTTCAAGGATTCTAAGATGCCCTTTAAAATTTCCAGGCTGCAATCCCTTCATTCTACAAAACGTGATGACATTCAATATAGCCTGTTTCTGAATGTGAATGTGAAGCTTCGTTAATTCCAGCAGGACTTCCAGGGCTGCTGTGGGGCACGTATGCATCACACCTGCAATGTTGAGATAATTAAGCCTCTGAATTTGTTGAAGCTAGTGTTGCACAGTTTTCTGAGTTATTTTTGGCCACCAAACCAAAGAGGCGTAGGTGATCATGAGTCTAATTATTGCTGTGTATGCCCGAAAGATCATTTGAGGCTTAAGACCCCAGTTCTTACTAAGTGGCCTGCGGCATATTAGTGCAATGGCATGTAAGTTTGTAAGTTGGATATGTGGGAGTTTTGTTAATTTTTTGTTGAACATGACTACCAAGTATTTAACTTCATCGCTGAAGTTAGTCGTTTTCTCTTCGATGGAGGTGTATGGGGTTATCTTAATGAAATAAATTTTCCTTAGTTTTGCTTTTATCTGAAATTTAAATATTAAAACCTGTTACAATGTCGAACAATCTTCTATTCATGAGCCATACATGGTTTTGTAATGGTATAGCTTACAACTTGTAACACATCACTAACAACTTTTATTGTTTTCTTTGAAGAATACTTTAATTTCGTATCATTTTTTATCAAAATGTTGACAAGTAGGGAACTTTCGCAACATGTTATTTATGGCAGCACTGATTAATCATGAAAACCACAATAACACAGAGTAAACTATAATGTAGTGACGTAAGTTTCAATTAGAATAGTCTAAATTATAAAATAATATATTCTACTTACGATATTAATTATATAATAAAGTGTTAAATTGCCTAACTAGCAGACGTTTCTTTTGCAACTGACAAATATATTTACCGTTGACTATAACTTGGTATGGTAATTGCATTTATTGACATGTTTAACTGTAATAATTAATAAAAGTCGAACGCATATCTTTTATATGTATACAAAAAAATATTCTGTCTTAATAATTTAGATATTCTATTTAGTTCGAACACGCAATTCCATAGTAGGTTTTATTTTTTGTGTTTGCGTGTGTGCGCTTGTGGACACAGCTTCGGAGTTTTAGTAGTACATATTTTCTTACGATACCAATATGAGGCAACCAAGTTTACACAGAATTGACACCAAACTATTTGACTCTGGTAAATTTTTGAAACTTCGGGTTTCATTCCTGAATATCTATATGATTTCCCAGGAACGTTGTCAAAACTGGTTTTCTAATTATTATTAATGATAACAATACTAATAATGTTCTTTATTTCTACTGAAACGTAACTTACAAAAAAAAAGTACAAAATAGAAACTAGCATCAAACTGTAAAGAGAAAAAAAAACAATGTAGCTAAGATATTTTTTTGATAAATTTAATAATTAATACAATTGATAAATTTAATAATTAATATATTCTTTCAGCCAATCACATATAGACGAATGTGTCATTCTTGCAATTTACTCAAATTTGTGTCTTTATAGTTGAGTGTAGGCTTTCACGACCGTAATCCATAGTAGAAATGTCTTTCGGGTGATGTCGTGTAGTTAATATTTTACTTGACGTTTCGCTTCTGAAGAAGCTGACAGCATGGTCAGCGAAACGTCAAGTAAAATATTGTGTCTTTATATTTTCGGGCAATCTATTAAATAGCATTATACGCCTTTTGTAAATTTTGGCAATCTGTGTTTTGGAATATTATAACTAGCTTTGTGCTCAATACCCTATTCATGTATTTCTCTATTTTAGTTTTTAAATTGAAGATTACACATTCATAGACACAAATTCCAAATAATGTTAGTAAACCGTTCGCTTCGAATGGTGATCGAAGAGAAATACTGTAATTCAGACCTAGCAGTGCCCACACCGCTAGTTTCTGTAAAATAAAAACTCGTTACACATTCGACGAGCATCCCCATAATAATACGTATCTAATGATTGACGGAAAATAAGCCTGATACAATGCTTTCATAGTTGTAATATTCATTATTCTCTGTAATATTTTTAATGCAAAGCATACATTGCTGAGTCTGTCAGCACTTAAGAACTAACAACGTTTAGCTTAACTTAAGTTTTTGGTTATTTAAAGTGATCTTACTCGGAATTTCAGTGCCTTCATTACATTTAAGAAAAATGCAGCTGGTTTCATTTCTATTTATCTCTAAAAGATTTAACTGAAACCATTATTCCGTAAAATGTACAAATATTGAGCCATTATGCGTTAAACAAGGAAAATCAACACCACTAAACAGTAAGTTTGTATCATCGGTGTTGTATATAATAGAGGAATGCATATTCCTTACGTTAGTTAAGTTGGCAACATACCTGAAGAATAAACGCGCTAATAATAAGTGCAGAATGTCAATGGATGCGCATGGTCCCTAAGGTATCTCTGTAGGGTGATTCTTATCTACAAAATACATATAGTTATTCGAACCTACGTGTGTTTCAATAATAGTATAATACACCACAATCGGCATAATTCACAATCCATTGATTGCTGTTAGAAATACTCCCAAGTATATCATTAGTAAAAAATTGAAATAATAGAGGCCCCAGGATACTGCCTTGTGGTACGCTAATACTTCTGATTGCTGTATTTGAATACGGTGAACCACTAATACTGTGTAGTTTTACGGTTTGTTTTCTGTCAACTAGATATGATCTGAACCAATCATTAGCTATGTTCCTGCTATAAAATAACATTGCAGCTTTGCAAGCAGAATGGAGTGAGATATGGTGTCAAACGGTTTTGATATATCTAGAAGAAGACCCCATACTAAATTCCTATTTGCTAATTGAGATAGTATTCAAATAATACCGTATTAGTACTTTTTTTCCGGAAATGTAACAATGTTGAATTTTACTAAAGAGATTATGTGTTGTGAAAAACGAATACACTTGCTCTGAGACTATTGTGTTTGAAAATTTTTGCAAAAATAGTAGGACTATAATTCTTCATGTTGTTATGATCTCCTTTCTTATGTATTGGTACAATAATCATGTTTCAATGATGTTGGAAACTCACTGGATAAGGACGTATTAAGAAAAAGATAGGGCAGATAACCAATTACTGCTAAACAACTCTATAATATGTAATGCTGTATTTCATCAACGCCTACAGAATATTTATTTCTTAATTAATGTATGATTTCCTTCAAATCTGATGGTATTATAGGTCTGAAGAAGAACGTGAATGAAGGTTGATTAATACTAACAGTAATATTGTTATTTCTTATACCATTTAAAGTAGAAATTTTTTCTATACATCAAAATTTCCAGAGAAGTTTACTGATTTTTTCTCAGTGTATTTGTAACACGTATAGGTACAAAATGTGCATTGAAATGTAAATTGAAAGTTATAATGAGGTTATTAAATTTTATTTCAACAGAAACTTTCTTAAAAACCAATTCAAATTGTTCTTCCTTAATCGACGAGCAAAATTCAGTGATTGTTGCTGAGTGAAAACTACGACGGAACACAGTTGTTCAATTTATTATCAATATTTAAATGTACAAGTTGAGCATTATGGTCTGATATTCTGGTAACAATTGTTGGAGATAAACTATAATATTATCTAAGCATGAACGGGCGAGCTCGCAATTCTAATGTAAGTGTTGCTACAGTCACAATAGTCTATATTAAAAATTAAAATCTATATTAAAATCACCCCATATAATACAGTGAATTATTAAACAGTGTTTCAAGTAATAATGTTATCAAAAAATATTTCGATACATGAATTTGCTGATCTATATATGTATATAATAGCGAACTTTTTATGACTAACACGATATTTTGCACTTGCACACTCAAAACTATATTTTATTGATAGCTAATTTATTTCGTTTACTGGTTCTCCATGCCAATCTAATCGAATATAAATAGCAACTCCGCCATATTCCCTTACTTCCCTTCAATAATCCGCAGCTAAGGCACACCCGCTGATGGTAAGAGGTTGTAATTGCTGTTGGGATTCCCAATGTTCGGAAATGCATCTGAAATCGCAAGTTTCTAGACTATTAATAAACATATCCAATTCATAAACACAATTTCCTAAAAGATCTTACATTGTGATGTACAACTGCGATTACAGATTTACTTACCGTCTGATGGTTGTCTGTTTCTGTTATTCTATTGCTGCTTGTTTTTGTTGAAGATTCGCTAAAAAACGATTTATACAAACATTTATTGGCCATTTCTATAGATCTTTTAGTCGCTCTACTTGTTCTGATGAAATAGATATCTTAAATGAGGAGTAATTATCAGGATATTTGGACGCCATTTTTATACATTTAAAATCAGAGAAAGTGTTACTTTCTTAAAAATCCACTAACCTTCAATTCATCACCGTGTGGTTATAATCTGTATTTTTGATGATCCTGTCGTCTGTAGCAATACCTCACATAATGCTTTGTTTTCTTTTGTTTTTATTTATCACTTGGTTCCATTTTTAATTGTTTTCTTCATTTGTAGTATTTCTAGCTTTGGTATTGGCTCTATTTACTTCTATCGTTATGCGAGGATTTTCCCAATAATCGACGATTTCTTGCTGTTGTTTTGTAGTGTCTGTGTATAAGTCAATGTCTTTTCTGTTTGTATCTGTGCTACCCTCGGCGAATTCTGAATTTTAGATTCCTTGTCTTGCTGCCTTTTGCTAGCGTTGATATTTGATTCTCATTGTCCGTCCAACACTGTTCTTCCTCCCTTTGTAATATTCTTTAGGTTGTTTATTTCTTCGGATAAAATTTTATTTTTATATTTTAAACTTATAATTTCTGATTTTAAAGGATTTATAATCGCTTCAGTTAACTTTAGTAGTACCTCATTTACCTTCATAGATATGAAAACATTGGTGTCCTATAAATGCGCCGAGATATCCCTAGGTGCTGGTTGTACCGGGTTTTCGTTTGAAGGGGTAGTTCAATAAGACACTTCATCACAGCTCCAGGTTCTGATTTTCCCACATCCTCCCATCCTTGTACATTACATTGACACATTTTGTGTGATAGTTTGCATTAGATTTTTTTAGATAGAGGAATATAGTGCTCATATCTCTCAATCTTTTTGTCACAGTAACCGCACTTCACCGCCATGATGAATTTGATTAAGCATATAGGTACCAAAAAATGTTAAATCTCATAACACACTGCATATGTGATAGATAACATTTCGTATATTTCTAATCTGCAACAAAGCGATATATAACCAACTAATAAAAATAGGTACGTTTAAGATAGCATAGTATGTATTAGACTTAAACTATACAAACATAGTTTTGGATGTATTTTTCACAGTATAGATTGTTACATCTATTGTAAACTAATACAGAAGATAGTCCACTTTAAGCTTTTACTTTGGTTTCGGCAATACAAATCCAGCGTTTTCTTTATATTTTGTTCTACATAAAATGTATTTGTTAGTAAAGTTTCGCATGAACACACTTATTAATGTTGCTACATTTTCCCAAAGAAAACGAAATTTTTTAATGAGCAGATACAAAATTAGATAAAAATTCCTTTTCAGGCAATTTCTATAACATATTACAATTCCAACCCCTAAAGGTAAAATTATATTCTTTTTTAATTAATACCCCTAAATGTCTGGTGGTGCAAGGGCATTTATAACTGAAAATTGAAACTATCCCCAACGCTTAATCATCGTACTTAATTACAGTGTGCAAAAATTCTAAATTTACCAGTTTTGCATTATGCGGTTCAATGTAATAGAGTTATCACGCTTACATGAGAACATCTATGAATTATTTATGAGGTGGGATTGTCTGTGTGCTTTACTAAGAATTCGTGATTGATTAGACTACAGACCACCCTTGACCAACATAGACCGGTAGCTCGCAGATAGTTGAGAGTTTAGTAGTAGGTAATGTATTCTCAGAGTGTGTTGTGTTTAGAAACTTATTAAACAAAATAAATTACTTTTACCCTTTTAGGTTAAAGCCAAAATGAGCTACTAATTCATCACAAGCAAACCGACAGCATTATATTGAAGTTGTTTCTTTAATTTATGAATCCTATAACACGTACTTTTATAAAAAGTAATGGATATTTTGTTTTATTTTAATTATTAAAGCATTGGCAACCGGGGTTACTTCAGAGAACAAATTCTAGTAGAGAAGCGGCACCTTTTATATTTGAGGTTGTGATACACCGAACTTAAATGTAAAGAACTTAATGCGTTTGATTTGCGTTTTAGGTACAGAGTGAATGTAAATAATATATTGAAAGGTCGTAGCTGCTATTCCTAACGTTTGAAAGCTATCAAAAAATTGGAAGCGGCAGCCGTAGTGTAAGTCTTGTCAACAGAATTACCTGTGGTGATTAAAATTGTGACTTTTCAAGCAATATTAAAATTTGCCACACTTCGTGATTTGTATTTTGATTTTTGAAGAGAGTTTAGCTTATGGTCTCTTTATCTCTTTCAGAACTACAACTTATGTTGTATTTATTTTATACGAAGTGAGTCAAAAGGAATGGACCAAATTTTAGGAGTGTATTACCCAAGTGAAAATAATGTAGAAAAGCTGATATGTTCTTATCCAATTTTTATTTGTTTTGAAATTATAGTAGAATTACGAATAAACTAAATTTCATACACTACCTTTTTTTTAAATCATAACGTTCTTTTAATAAATGTTCAACAATATGGCCATTAGCCGCAAAACTGGTTAATGTCTTTCTTTAATACCGACTGCAGTATTTCTAATACATCGAATTAGAGTATCCCGACTATTGATTTTTACCTTGTAAATGATTGTTAAACCAGTCCCATAAGCAATGTGAGATCTGGAGATCTTGGAGGTCAACTAATAGGGCCATCGCCTCCAATCCAAAGCCCTACAAATCTGTTGTCCAAATGTTGTTTGACCTGACCAGCGAAATGTGCAGGAGCTGCAGCATGCTAATAGTACATTTGCTTTCTGATGTTTAGAGAAACATCCTCCAGTCCTTGCCCTAGTTGTAATTCATTTTGTAAGAAATGTAAGCACTGCTTTCCGGTGAGGCGATTCTCTAAAAGGAAAAGACCAATTAAATAACTAGGGACCGTATCACGCCACACGTTTGCCGAAAACTTGTACTAAAGATTTCTTTCGACTTGCATGAAGATTTTCGAGAGATTATTAACGCTGAATGTGGTATGGATATGAGCCTTGGTCGTGGAGTGTTTTTTGTAGAATGCCCAACTGAGTATCAATTCTTCGTGAGCTAGTGGTTGCACCATTCTTTTAATAAATATTCAAAAATGTCACTATTGATTCCAATTGCTGTTATAAAAACCATAGACAAGCACCGAAAATAGGCGTCGAATCATCGACATTGACATATATCAGAACAACATTTTTGGGCCTCAAAAGGATCGATTAAGTCAAAATCAGCTGAAGCCTGCGTCATTTCGGAAAGAGTTATTTAAATTTTTTTAACTATGCCGTAACTTGAAAACAAATTAAAATCGGATAAGAACATAACTTTTTTTCTCACATTTTTTGTCTTCACATGTTCAATACACTCCTGGAGTGTGGTCCGTCGCTTCCAACTCAACCTGTATATTGATCTTAATTTATGTTCCTGTTGTTTTAAATAGGGTTTAGAATAATTTTAACAATAAATGAAAATTAAAAAAAATTGTTTTTGTTACACCAAGTTATCCAAAATACGTAGGAAAGGATATTATAGAATTTTTGAACATTGGCTTTATTTACCCCAGGAGGGTAAATTAAGACAGTCTTCAATAAATACATATATACAACAATTATTTAGATTAAATACTTACAATGAGTCAATTTTAAAGTAAACATACCACAATTAAGTAATTACACACATGTTCAGAATACATTGAATTTTTATTCGTTCAACTGAATTAATGAAAAGTGTATGTGGTTGTTTCTGTATGTATGTATTGCGATTGAGTATGGATTATTGTTCATATAATACTAGCCTTTTAATAGAAATTTATGGATAAAATTAATAATTCATCGTTCTTCCATTATCTATACGTTATTATATCTTATAAAAGTTTTCTAGGTACATTTCAATATCGTATATTTTGCTAATTAGAAGCAATGCAAAGGATATCTGTCGGATTTTATCAGCTGTCATACCTACAGATAGACAACATCAGTATTTAGCGCTTTAAAAATACTAATAGACGATTCTCTTAACGTCAGAATTTGAACAGGTTGATATTATACGCTCATATCGCAAAACTGGACTTTATTTTGTTACGTTTTTTGAAAATGCGTGTGTCTGTATCGTGCGTATTTGATTGTTCGATCTCCTTAATAACAGTTATCGGTTCAGTACGGCAGTTAAAGCCTTTTAGGTAGTAATTGATAGCTTTCAGTGAAGGATGCAATTCAAGGGTTCAGAGGTTGGGCGGAGTTCGCATTGTGATGTGGGTTAGCCGTTTCGACAACAGAGGAAATCTCGCGTTTTTTCATTTTACTTTCCGGAAAGCAACACATGTAATGAAAAGGTGCCGCTTATACTTGAATTGTAGTCGCTATTGTTCTTCGTTTTTATCCCTTCTTTGGCTGAGTAAAGTAATGCACATAATTTAGGTCGAAAAAAGGTTAAATACTGCAGCGCAATGTATGATGGCGATCAATACGCTATATAATTTGAAGTAAAGTGTATTTTTCTCCTTAGCCGAACATGCACTGGTGCAAAATGGTTTCTGTAGTAGCTATCTGCGTACGTATACATGCATTTTTTAACAGGTACTTTAGAAAATCGAGAATCGATTATAATCTTCTCTTGCACATTTCCAATTATTTTTCAAAGATTTTGGTTGTATGAAATGCAGATTGTAAAAGATTGCGAAACGTAAAACAACTGGAGTATTTAATTAGCAATTAAAAATATTGCTATAGATCCGTTTTAAGGTTAGTGCCACCGTAATTTCAAGTCTTTTGTGGCTTCTTTAATATCTCTTGGTGTTGATTTTTTTTAAAGCGTGTGAACTGACGATTCGAATATTATCTGCTAATGTTGAATATCAATTCAAAGCGTTCAAAGAGTTAGTAAGAACTAATTGTCATATAGGACTCTATTGATCGCTACAGGTTAAAAGAAAAAAAAAACCTGAAAGAAGTTTACAAATAAAAACAAGTATGTTACTAAAATAATTCTCGGTTCTATCAACAGAAAGAAAGTAGCAAGCATTTACACCTAAATTCCTTCACTTATATAATTATATTTTGAATTTTGAATTACCTTATATGAACAGAATTTGAATTATTTTTAATTATTATTTAAATTTTCGCATTCTCATATTTTATATTAGTTCTCTGTTTCTTAAAAAAAAGGAAACATCATTAATATTAATCTATGGGAACAATCACACAAATTATTTTCAATAATTCCCCTTTTAGTAATATTTTTTACAAAAAACACATAAAAATCACACAACACTTCTTATATGGAGTCTTGTAACCAACATTCTTAAAATCATTTGTAACAAACGGTCATCGTTAGACCAACCGTAAAAATATCCAAATCGTTGGATTGGCATTGTGAGAACTTACAAATAGAAATTTTTTACATCAGGTGAAGTTTTAGATAAAATTATTTAGACATTTAACTCAAAATATACTTTTAAAGTATTTTGATTATAAAAAAGAATCAACAGAAGTTTAAAACCACTTAGAGGAAAATACGAAGAAACAGTGAACCCCAGGAGATAAAAAAATATTAGAAGGGATTTTACATCAGATGTACTTATGCTTTTAAACACATATTTTCGCGATAGAAAAATGTTTACAATAAAGGTTGTACTACGTTAAAACGTAAATCAAGAATCGAAGACCATCCTATTGAATCTGATTGATATTAAAAAGACGACGTTTTACTCTAAGAACTCGAACGAAATTTCTGGCTTGTGAGGCGCCTAAGTTTGGTTGTTAAACAAATAGCGGCATTTCGCAAAAAAATCAGTTATGCAGAATTTGTTTTCGAAAATTTCTTCTTTGAAAGCTTCTTCTCTAAATTACTCAGAAAAAGAATTATCTTTTGTCCACATACACGCTTAGTATGTCACGAGTAAAGGTCAAAATTGTTAACATTTTGCAAATATTTTGTATGGTTTTGCTTGTACAATGTGAAAGCTGTGCGGTTCAGCATACGGTTTTATATAGAAACAACATATGTAGTAAAATATAATATACACAAAATTGAATCCAATTATAATTGTTGTTAAAGGAACTACATATTTTATTGGATTATGTAGTCATATTGTAATTATTAGTATAAATACTAGAAATACAGAATTTTCAAAAGTTTCCTCTGTATTGGACTACTTGTTTCGAAGTCATCCGCAATGTACAATTTGATTTACATGCTGCAAATTTGATATAAATAAGACAGAATTTTACTGGATATCCCAATTTTGATGTTTGTTTTGTTTATTGAATGAAAAAGACAAATTGACAAGTTAAAAAAGATCAGTAAAAATACCTATGAATGTTGAATCAACAAAATAAATTTTTTTAAATTAATATTAAAAATGAAAATGAAATGGGGTACGTGGTATAGAATTCCCTACATTATCTTAAGCTTATTATTGTTTAATTATATTTCAAACTGAAAAACTTCCTACCTATATGTACATTGAAAATCAAGCAAAAAATGTTTATAATATACCATTTACATTTTTTTTTTTTTTACACTTTGCATAGCATTTTATGCAAAGTATCGAAATAATAGTATGAGAAATACGTTTTAATATGATTTATTATACATTTTATATCTGTACCCGAAGATTAAACGACTTAAAACTTCATTTATTTTTAGCGGCAACTACAACAAATATTCAGAAAGACATAAAACATCAATTATCTGAAAACAATCGTCGAGTTAGTTACCACTTCTTGGTTTACTAGAACTGTACAAGGTTAAAAATTTGTTAATTAATAATACAGGACCATACAAAAGACATTCACTTATTTTAAATGGAACACCGTGTATATTATCAGCACATATGATTTATCTAATTATCAATTTAGTAGAGTTAATTAATACTCCCTATATCTATCTATACTACGGGGACTGTTTCCAAAGTTCTACGAAGTTAGCTATAATTGTTTAATTTTTTCAATTTTCCATTTAACCGAATTCATTTATCCCTGAAGCTAATTTTTTGAAGCCGTTCTCAAAGAACTTCTTTGGTGTCTTCGCAGTCCACCTATTTATGATATGAAAACTGGGGACAGACGAAAATTATTGGGTGCGAGATCTGGTGAATAAGGTGGATGCGGAGGCAATTTCCATCGTAAATCGTTCAAAACATTCTTCGTCTTTCTTGCGGCATGGAGTCTTGCATTATCCTGTTGCAATAACGGACGCTTACGCAACTTTCCAAGCTTTTTTGTGACTAGTAAAAATTTCCAGGATAAACAAATAATTTTCTTTGAACTCGGTTATTTTCCTATAAACTTTTATCAAACAAGAAATTATGGGAACATTTAGATCGTTATACTACTTTTATTGATATTTTTAAAAATTCTGCAATTTTAAAAGCGCGCTTGAAAATTAAACCAAAAAGTTCTTATTTCAGTCAAAATTCCGGTACTTATAAAGCTATTACATCTTCCTTAGCGTTGACGCGAGATAAAACCCTTATTCTTTATTGCCGCGTGGATGTTACAGGGGCGTGCTTGTGTGGGATTCGTACTTATATCAAACTTTTAGATTTAAGAAGAAAAGGTAAGTTCTTAATTATTTTAAATAATCCATTTTAAATACCTAGTGCAAGTACATAATGCAAGGGTTGATTGCATGTAATGTGAAAATGGGAAATAAAGTTATGCATGCTGCATTATTTGGAGGTTAGAAGTTGTTATAATTACTTTTTGCATATCTGGATTAAACCAAACTATTTTTGCGATTGTCAGTTATATGTACACTAGGATGGTCGTTATTTAGAATTTCTGGCGAGAACTCGCTCACGAGCCGTAAAGTTGGAAAGAAAGTGTTTTTCATATTTTTTCTTAATATTTAACAATAATATCAGTTGAAACAATTCTACGCAATTTTACCCTTCCAGACTGGAGTATAACCTTTTTGTAAGACGAATATTTTAGGAATTATGGCTAATGAAAGCCATAAAACCGTAAAAAAAAAATATGTTATTTGTCATGTACTATTTAGAATACAAACAAAAATATAAAAATTGAAATCAGACGCTTTTTGCTGTAATAAAGCTCTTTTAGTGTAAGTCGGATATAATTAGCTACAATTTGTAACAAGTATTGTTTATTCTGTTCGTCTTTGGACAATATTTTATCATATTCTTCGAATAACTTCATGTCTCTTTCTACTGTGTCGTTAACAGTTTTTAATTTTCTAAGAAGTTTTGATGTTTCATTATAGATATTACTATAACTCCATCTCTCTGGTGGAAGACATAAAAAGCGCGTCGAAATGTTAAACCGTTCAAAATATTCCTATATGTTTTTCGTTATGAAATACTTAAACGGTTTTCCTAAAAAATTCTTAGTTCCTTCATCATTGACGTTATAGACATCTCCCAATGGCAAAAAAACGTTATGATGTAATTCATTTCATGTTTGATTTCCTATGGAATATTTTCATCGAAAAATGATAATTTAATGCTCTCGTCTGGTAAATACTACAAACGGTTACTCATTTTCTTAATTTATTGTTATTTAGCAATTTGTGAAATTTTTGCATTAACATTTCGATATTCATACTTTGTAAGAAGCAATAACCCTAGTATACTGCTTTTGGCGCCATGGGACATCAATAAATCAAGCCTTCACGCAAAAACGAATGATGAGAGCACAAATATTAGTAATTTTTTTATCTTCTGATGCTGCTAATTTAAATTGATTTCTGGTTAAATAAATTTCTATACAGTAAAGCGCTCTTGACATCCAGCAAGCATGATACATTGGACCTGGATCAAAATTTTATTGTAGAACATGTTTCTAGAGCAATTGTGGTTAATTCTAATAATTCTCGATATCTCTGGAAATTAGTTTCTTTAATTGTTCGTTGCAAAAATTTGTTGTTACCTTTTATATCGATTAGAATCTCTTTCAATTTGTCATTTTCTTGCAATGTTTTATACTCACTATTGCTTATTCTTCCAATTTGATTTCAATATTTTCAAAAATGGAGCATTTTTACCAGAGGTACTAGGAAATTCAATTTCAAATACACCTCTTAGGATAAGTTCATAAATATGACGACATGGTAAATACAGAAATGATGTTAAGTAAGGACAAAAATGAAAATAAACAAAATGTTATCAAACGTGTTTAAAATTATCCGTTGTCACATCCTTTTATTTGATAACGGATGATCTAAAGCTTCTCTTTAGAAATGTCAAAAGAATTTACGAATGTTTAGAACTGCCGGTGAACATCTTTATATATTATAACCTTTTATAAGAGTTTATTGTTTAATTTCAGTTTGTTTGCTTGTTGTGTTCTTATTTCAAATAATTTTAGTTTTCTTACTAACTTAATTGTTCAATAACTATATCTAATATTATTCGAATTTATTCTATAACTAGTAGAGATAGATAAGGCAGATAAGGTAGTTAGACAGTGAGATTATATGCACTGCTAATGTACATAGCGTTTCATTTAAAATAGATAAGCCTTATTGGTTAATATAAATCAATAATCTTTTGCATCGCCCCGTATGATTAATTTTCCAATTTTTTACTTTGCACAGTAGAACAACGTGTTGATTACAATAACACAAAATGTCAACGTCGTAACCTAAATACTTTCTCAGTTATCCTCAGTTATCCAGAGCTTCCTTTCTGGTGTCAATAATACTCAAAGTTCATTAATCAGAGATTGATCAGAAAATGAAAAAAATACATATCATATTCTATTTAAAATAAGCAAGATGACATTTATTTCCGGCATAGCCAGAAATAATTTGGAGTTGCCAATATTTCTATTTCAAAGGTCAACAGCAAAAATCCCCGAAAACAAATTTTCAGTATTCGGTTAATCGACATTTTAAACGCTACACCCAGTATAAATAGCAGTAAGTATCAATGATTTAAAGGAAACGTAATTGTAATAAAGCTTACCAAAACCACATTTATTATCTTTTTGTATCTATTTTCTTTTAATGTAGTCGTAATTATCTCAGTAACATTTAACTATGCATATATTTTATGCGTAGGTAACAATAGTGGTAAACCACCCCCTACTGCAGGGGTAGAGTTGAGATCTCATTGGCTGTGCGCTTACGCATTCTATTCGCAAAAGTGGGGGCGCACGCTAATAAATAACTCATCACGGGGTTGTTTTAGGTACATTCGTTCAAATCACCTCGGTCGAAAGCTTTCGAAAGCTACCGCAGTTATGGAATCGTCAAGTTTAGAACTCGACTATCAAGCCCCATACAGTTGCTACAATTACATGTATATAGAAAATAGTCCGAGTGATTGGTCAACCTGTTCGGCGGGTAGTGTTACGAGTTGTTACGACAGTCCTACTGAAGACTTGATAAGCTTGAATTCGGAAGCGCCGGCGAAGAGCAAAGTGTCGCCGGTCATTGTACGTAAAAGAAGATTGGCAGCGAACGCGAGGGAGCGCCGTAGAATGCAGAACCTCAATCAGGCGTTCGATCGATTAAGAACGTTCTTACCGCAACTAGGACAAGATCGGCAATTGTCAAAATACGAAACCTTGCAGATGGCACAAAGTTACATCGCAGCGCTATACGATCTTCTGGAAAAACCGTTAGTGAAATAAAATATTTTAGGTATTGATTATTGTACTTTAACTTGTAAATAGTTGTTGTAAATATATTTTAAATAAATAATTTAAAAACAAACGCAGAGTTCATTGAATATTTTGATTAAATGATAAGGTCATGTATGGAAAACTAAAAATTTAATTTTAAAAAGATTGAAAGTAAAGGTATTAATAAATAAAATTGTAATATGCAATATTGTATCACTTGTTAGGTCTTGAAAAATGTTGCGGATTCTGTTTAATCTTTCATGTAAATCATTTAGTTGCTTCAAGAAGTTGAAATCTACTAAACCTTGTTACATATAACGTTATAGTTTCAATCATGCATAATCCTTTCTTTTTATTTCGCAGGTTTAATTGTAGAAGTGAGAATTGAATAAATAAAAGGTACAACGCGCTAAATATATTTTTTTTAGAAAAATCTTTGGTATAGTATTCCAAAAATCAACCAAACCTTTGAAGAATATCCAAAATAAAATTTAAAGAACGCCAAGATAATATTTTATGAAAGTTTACTGTATTTTTACTTATACATGTTACAAATATCTGTGCAAAAGATAGGTGACGGTTCTTAAGCAAAGCAGTCTCACTTTACCTCAAAATTTCAACGTGTTCTAAAATTTGTAAAATGATGCCCTTTTTAAATCTACAAGACCTGTACTTATCGAAATAAAATGAAATTCGGTTTAAAACTATATTGTTGCTTCTGAAATTATGTTAAAAGTTGTTCTTTTTAATAACTCATTAAATTGTATTTTTTTTATATTATATACCCGACATAAGCGTGTATCACCGTATTTTTTATATAATTATTCTCATATCTCAATTTGTATTATATAAAAAAGATCGATAACACTTGTTTGCGATCGTAGTATAAATAGACAACGTTTGCTGCTTTAATGGAACTGACGCTGAAGATTGGGGTTAATAAAACTTTTTGATTTATAGAATTCACTTTTTAATAAAATACGTAAGCTTTTAGTTAATAAATGTAAAAAATACCAAAATTTCTGGTAGTATATTAGTATAAAAGGGATTTACAAATAGAAAAGTATAAATACAAACCAAAGAAGTATATACATTGTTTGCTTCTGTTATTGCTCTTAAGAAATTGAATTGATTTTATAAAAAAAATAATTCCACGCGAGGCCGCTTTTGTTATGAAACCATCACCCGAGTTTTGGTTTGAGGTTCGTCACTGACTCGTAACTCGTATACGTAGTTTATATATCTTAACTATCTTAACTTAAAGGAAAATAAAACAAAAGCACTGTTTATGTATAAAACCAAGTACATGTGCAGAGGGACTTCCAGTGCGTGAAGTTCCTTCCTGAGTAATTTAGAGAAAAAGATGTCAAATCAAAACAGTTCGAAGACAAATACTGCACAACACAAAAATTATACTCAAGTGTAAAATCATCAATACTTCTAATATCTTGGTTTTTTGAGAAAATTTACATAATTTGAAAATTTTGCGAAATGCCACTGTTTCTTTAACGGCTGATATCTTATGGGTGGTAATTCAAACTTTATTCGATTGAGCATTTCTTGGAGCTTCAGATAATACTTTTTTCTATCAACATGCTATATCAATTTTTTAAATGGAACATTCGGTATATTTTTCGACTATCTGGTAGAAAAACTGTCATAGATTTTTTCATTTACATATTTCCCAATACGTAAAATGTATCGTTGTTTAGTAAATTAAACACGAAACTATGCAGATAAGTTATTGTTAAAATGCGTAGAGTACTCCGGCGAAATACCAGAAGCCTTTGCTTTTTTTAAGGCATTCATTAAAATAAATTGTAAAATTTAAACAATACAAAAGTATCGGCACACTCCGCACCACACGAGTTTAATTAAGTATTCCGGGACCGCTGTTTCGAGGATACGTCAATCCTCATTTTCAACCGTTCAGCCCTTGCTGTCATTATTGTAGAATTTAATTCGTGCGAACAATTTCAACATCTATTCGAAGCGAACACCATATATTTTCATACAAACTGTAATACGATTTCTCGTATTTTGTTGGACATTTGCTAACATCTCTGGAGTACTATTTTTTATAATATCCTCTCTATGCATTGCCTTCAGAAACTCATCCTTGAAGTTTCTTCATAAACATTTGTATTTAGTCAAATTGCGAAATTTTTTACTTCTCTCAATATGTTAGCTAATCTGCCTAGCTCTGTATTCAATTTACTAAAAATGGACGCATTTTGGATACAGGAAAATGTTTACAAAAAAGATTCTAGAGGATCTGCTCTATTAGATATTATAAAAATACATAAAATGTTCGATTAAAAAATTGAAATAACATGAACCAAACTTGGCAACTATATCAATGATCTTGCTATAGATTCCGGCGGATATAAAAACATGTTCGATGTCTTGCTAAAAGCGAAGAAATACTCAAACGAATTAGATTTGAATTACCGCTCTAACATGTAAGGCATTTAAGACATTGTCTACATTATCTCAAAAACTAAGATAGGTGATTATAGGGAGTATTGAAGAAAGTTGACATAGATTGAATTGAATCTTTAAACAATATTCGAAATCTGATATTTTACAAGTACATCACCTATGATGACAGCAAGGATTGTGGGGTAGTATGGCAAGCAGCATAAAAACACAGCTGCTTCGAGGATACGTCGAATTAATCAATTAAACTTGAGTGGTACGCAGTGTGCCGTTACTTTTACATCATTTGAAGTACATCACTGAATAAATTTGTAGAGATATTCATTACTTACGAAAGTAATTTCAATTTATTTGCTTTTGCATTTCAATGCTTTATACAAATTTGATTATTTTACACTAAATTCTTTTATCTTCATGTAGTACTACGTAATACAGGGTCAGATGTATAAAAAAAATGTCTATTTAATAGTTATAGGTATGCCTGCATATTAGTACATATTTGGTCGCTACTATAGAATTTAGTCACTTTGTGTAGGATTACATATACCTATAGGCAACACTGTTGGCGAAATATTTAGGGAAAATGTTTTTTTTACAGTGGTCTTTAGAAGTAATACTATTTCGCATAATACTTTGTTTTTCACTGTAGATATAAATTAACCTACTGAGTTACGAACATTTTCACTTTAAATAAAAGAGAATCTTTAGCATAGACCATCTTTAATGAAAACAAATCAAATATTTCTACATTTCGAGAGACGTTTTCGTCGTTATTTTAAAAAGAAAATCTTGTGTATACTGTACTATATACTGCATTCCCTATGCCGTTTTTGTCCCGACCTGAGATAATCGGGCATCAACGCAATCACGTTTCTATTTATTTCCTTATCTCTTCAAACATAACAAAAAGAAAATAAAAATATTTTTATTAACAACATAATGAATTCATCGTTCAACTAATGTTTGTTAAAATATTATTTTGTTGTGGATAACATATAATTGGTACTAGCAATGTATTCCTCACTAGCGAATACAATTAGCCCTTTCTGGGTTAAATGTAACACCGTCTACTTTAACATTAGAAAGGAATGGGACCAATGATAGAATTGAAAAGTATTAGAATTAGAATTAAGTTTATATGATGCACAAATGAAATTAAAGTCCATTTAGTTTTTCCAAAATTATATGTTTGGTTTGAGAAATAAAGAATTTGAACTACGATATCTTCTGAGGGAAAATCTAAATTAACATAAACAATACATCAATTATTTTAAAGTATCAAGGTATCCCTATTCAAATAGAGCTGGAAGTAACTACCAATTGGGATTAATAATTTTTGAAATTGCCCCAAGAGGAATCGAGATAACGGTCTCAAGTAGAATACCAGTAACAAGTGCTGCTGTCCATAATATACGACGTATAATAACCTGCACATATGTGGAAGTATATTAAAACGAAATGGAACATCACTATACGTAGTGTTCAGTTGTATTTCCGGTTGACAGGTATACAAGACGCGTGTTAGGAATTAGTGCCGCTCGGATACCCTCTGTCGCCTGTGGGTTCCACACGAATTGCACGTAATAATAATGTCGTCGTGTATCACTACTTTAACATATGACATAAGGAGAATCCACGATTTATATATAAAAGAGTTAATTCTAAGGAGAAAATGTTCCATCTTTTTATTTTGCCAGGAGCTGGCCTATGTTTTGAGGTAATGTCAAGTTGGTATTTTTACTTTTTAACAGTAACAATGTTACTTGCTAGAATAATTAATAATTTCTTAAGTAAGAAAGAGAAGCAATTTGTCCTAATTTCACAAACTCTTAATTTGAAGAGCTATCGGTTTCCTCATCAACCCATCTGAAAGCCGTTCAATACAAAATATTAAATGACATGAAAAATTAAAAACTATACAATTAATAAAAAAAATTAAGAATTGTAATAATTGTGAGTTGTAAAAAGAATTATAAAACAATATACGAATGAGTGAAGACGTAAGCTTATTAATGACATTTAATTTATTTAAGAACAAGGTGACCTTTTTTTTCCTTTTATTTTATTTATAAAAAAATTTAAATCAAACGTTATTATAGCAGATAAAAGTTGTCTAATTATTAATATTTATTCAAAATCGTAAAATATACTTGGAAACACTGGATTTTGAAGTAGAAAATTAATTTTATAAAATCATATGTATAAGGCGACAGACATATAATTTACATATAATTTTATAAAATTGATTTTTTGCTTCATTCTACAGTTTCTAAGCAGTGTTTCCAAGTATATTTTACAATCCGTCCCAGGTTCACTAAAGTAAAAAAAAAGACGTAAGGAGTAAGTAAACATTAAAATTATGATTTAGCTAGGAAGAAGAATTAAATAACAGCGCTAGCGTTCAGATCAACTCATTGAAATTATCATCGAAACTAAAAACAAAGAAAACGAAAACGTATTTTGTTAATTAGTGAATATTATTATTCCTGCATATTAACTGCATATCAACCACACAGAAAGTCCTGCGCCACGCTTGTAGACTGTTTGTATATATAAACAGATCGCCATATCATCTGCAAGTACAGCCCTTATGCAGTAATAATGCAGGCCTACGTTTATCCTGTACATAACTTCCAAACAATCCGCTTGAAATCCATGTTAAATGCAGCAGTTTGCAATATTGCATATGATCATTTGCAGTTGGTTAGCAAAACATATGCAGATGAATTTGTTACTTGGGAGTTTTTATTCAAAGCCGGTAACTTTCATAATAAGAGTTTGTGAGATTAAGATCAATTTCTATAGATTATGAATCATTCATACAGAGTCGATATGGATTATTTTAATAATTTATTCTGTCTGAGACATAATATTTTCGATGTAAAGTAAAAAAAAAAAAATTATGATGCAGAATGATCCGCTACCGTTGTCCGGACGTTAGTTAGTAATATTATTAACTCTTGTCTATTAACTAGTATTTTCTCGGACAGGTGGAAGCATGCTGTCGTAATGTCTTAAAGATTTAAAGCCAATAAGTGTCCTACTGGTATTATCCAAGGTTTTAGAGCGAGTAACGGAACAACAACTGAATCTTACATTGACTCTCATAATCTATTACTTCAATCCGGCTTCAGGAGAAATCACAGTTGTACAGCGGCGATTGTAAAGGTAACGGGTAGTATTTTATTAGCTTCTGATCAGGGTTTTATTACTTTGTTCCTGGACTACACAAAGGATTTTGATATGGTAAATTATGCTACACCTTGATTAATATTCTTGAGGATGTGGGCTGCCGAGACCTCAGTTTGCGTCTTTTTCAAACTTTCTTATCCAACAGATCCTAGAGTGTAAAAATATCCCACAAGTCGTTTCCGCTAACACATTGTACCGCATATCTCTATGCTGCTAAACAACACATAAGTATCGGCACCCTCGAGGACCATTCGTGTCCTCGAAACGGCCGTCCCGGACTATTTATTATATTACTATATAATAAATTAAACTTGTGTAGTGCGGAGGGTGCCGATACTTATGTGTTGTTTACCATACTACGCCACAGTCCTTGCTATCATTATTGACTCTATACTGCTGACACGCAAGTCTACTACTATTCATTTAAATTATGCGAAGCTGTTTCTAAAATTAATAAGAACTTCAAAACCTGTGCGATGTCTCGTCAGCACACTCTCTCTTGTTAAACCCGACGAAATCCCAGGTGATACTTTTTAAATTTCCAACTATGTTTAATTGGAACGTGGTTAGGCATGAGCAGAAGTTAACAAATTTTGATTGAATCCTAATTTCATTTACTTTTTGAAATTGCTTTTTTATTATTGTATACTTGTGTTTTGGATTTAATAAAGTCATATGATGCGTCCAGAGAAATTTAGAAAAAAATTTCAAGTAAAATATATTCGGAGACAACTTCTGCAATATAAAATTATGGTTAAGCATACAAGATGCGCAGTTTCCGCTACACACGGCACAAATTTCGTTTTTAAATGAAACATCTCTGTATATTTTTCCTCTTCAATTCATATCAACTTTGTTCGGCATTTTGTATACCTCCATAGCGTTTTTGAGATAATGAGAAAACCGATTCGGTATGTAGATCCGAAACAAAAATAAATAAATTCACTTCATTTGGTGATATTCGAATATTTTTTCGATTGACGTATTAGTAACAATCCTCCTACAGTTCTTTAACTTGTAATAAATAGATCAGTTATAATTTAATGTTGTTAAACGTTTCTTTCAAGATGAAATGTGTGAGAAATTTTCGTAGCAGTATATTTCACATCTAAATCTTTTTTTTAGAGAAAAAGACACATACCTCACAATTTTTCACAAAATTCACAAATTTCCCTGAAATTTCGACTTCAGTCTATAATCATCTTTTTAATTCCTGCAAAGTATTTTTACGTTATAATTACAGTTTTCATTTTTATAGGTGATCAGGCACGTTTGAAAGGATCTATTGGCATAATAAATTTTGTTCTGTATACATTAATGCTACTAATCATTTCAATTATTGTCTTAGATTTTCCTTGCAATCCTAAATTTAAATCGCTTAATTTCCCTGTAAAATTTGACGTAAGAAACGCCAAATCACCGAGCCAAGTTTCAACATTTAAATTTGTACATCCTTCGCCTTGCTCTTTGAGAAATTTTTTTATCTTAGCGAATAAATCACGAAAATGTTGCAAAAATTTACTTCTGCTTACATCGCTATGCAATAATAATTTTAGCCTTCGTCAAGTTGCAATTGCAAGGAACGCCGTTTGCCGTGGTAGCTTAAAGAACTTAGAAATTTATAATTAATTTGGCATAGGATTATAAATCCATTTATGCAGCCTATCGTTGCTCATCTGTTATTTCAAATAATTTGAAAAGTGGTACTTTAAAAGTAGTACGGAACTTTTAAATGCGTTGAATATATCTATTTTGCATGTGCAGTTCTTTTTTTCGAGGAAATCATGTCTACACAATTTTACTTTAGATGTATAATTCTTAAAAACAATACAAATAAAAATTAGTAATTGCACTGTGTCGATTCAACTAATTGAAGGGAATTAGCGTATTAATATCGTTGTATATATGGCTCTTATATGTTCACTCATTTTCTTAATGTGCCATATCACAGTATTTCGAAAGAATAGTGGATCTTTTTATTGCAGCAATAGTTTCACTCCAAAATCATTAAAATGTAAACCTGATATTTCTAAGAAGAGATATAACTTACTGTGAATGATGCAGTAGTCACTGTACCTGATTTCAACATGGGCTTTTTGAATCAATTTTGGAAGTTTTTAGATCCCTAATTTTATCTTTTCGCATGTCACTATTTTGATAATCTGTTTGATATTTATTATGCAAAGTTAAACAATGTCTCTTCAAATTACCCGTTTTAGTAATGACTAGGAAGAAGACATGACATACTCATTTTAATGAGTACTAAAATAGAGAAGACACTCTTCATTTGGAACATGACAAAGGAGGTACTTAAATCGGCCCCAGTCATCCGTTAGGGTAAGAATATTTAGAAGTGTTTAATGATTCTTGATGTTGTGAGGGTCGATCAATAAGTCTTTAGAAAAACAAGTATTCTTTGTAGATTTGTATTGATTTTTTAAACATAATCTCCATTTAACTCCAGGTACTTTTCCAAGCGTTTCTCCAGCTTTTTTAAGCCCTCCAAAAAGTAGGATTTCGGAAGGTTCACAAAGTAGGCATCTGTTTAGGCGACGACCTCCTCGTTCGACGTGAACCGTTGTCCGCCGAGCCATTTTTTCAAATTTGGAAGTAAAAAGAAGTCACTAATTCCATAATTTTTGCTCTCGAAACTGCGCAGGTGTGCACACGCACATCGTCTTGATAGAAGAGGATCTTTCTCTTTTTCAAATAAGGACGTTCTTTCTCTATTGTTTCGCTCAACCCGTCCAATAATGACGCATAATACTTTGCAGTTATTGCTTGTCCTTTTTCCAAGTAATCGGTGTAAATGATTCCGCGTGCATCCCAAAAAACCGAGGCTATCACCTTGCCCGCCGATTTCACCATCTTTGTCTTCTTCGGGGCCTGCTCGCCTTCAAAACACAACTGTTTTGACAGTTTGTTTGTTTTCGGAGTATAGTAATGTATCCATGTTTCGTCCATAGTTATGTATCGACGGAGAAACTCGTCAGAATTGCGACGGAAAAGCGCCAAAACAGCTTCAGAGTCGACCACATGATTGCTTTTATTCTCCATTCAGAGCAAACGCGGCACCCACCCTGCCGAGATTTTTCTCTCACCCAATTTTTCCTGCAATATTGAAGACACTGTACTTTGCGATATGCCTATGGCCTCAACTACTTCGCCACTTTGATTCGTCGATCATTCAAAACCATATCGTAGATTTTGTCAATCATTTCGGGGGTCACTTCCATTGGACGTCCAGAACGATGTTCATCTTTTGTGGATGTACGGCGACGTATAAATTCATTTACCCAATTGTAAACAGGAACAGATATGTCATGGACATCATCCAACTCAGCTTTGATTTCTTTCGTTGTTGAACTTTTTAAATATAAGCGTTTAATCATCGTTCGAAACCCACTTTTTTCCATATTCTACATAAACAAATATTCTTTGCTTAAATTGACAATAAAAATGAAACCGTGTGATTGATATAACTGAGACTTTGGCAGCTGTCCAGTGACTCATGCTCCTTACTAAAAACGAACTATTGTCGATACTACGAGCACCCTCTCTTAGATTTTTTAGGGACTTCTTAAACAATCCTCGTATTTTCAGGTCGTGTCATTGATCAGTTGTTAGGAAATGTTGTCTGTATTTTTACGGAGGTTTCAAGTTTCTAATAACTTTCAAGTATTCAATAAAAGGTTAATCTAAAACTCGAATTCTAAATTATTAATGGCCCAATAAGCACGTCAAAAATATAAAATGATGCACTGAAGTTTTTCCAATCACGATGATTTAGCTCGTAAAAATACATCTACTTAAATACTTGTTTTCTTAATATCACGAATCATTCACTTATTTTTAGTTGTGGATACAAACATGATTCACAAACAGTTACTAGCGTGCTTGTCGATGATATTTACGCTGTGTAGCTTATGCGTAACATTGCAGATGTAGGCTAATTCCTTAATTATTCTGACAGCATTCTATTTTTAAGTGTCTTAAAATACCCTTTAATGCATCGAAAATACTGCCAATGTTCCATCTATTTTTACTATTTATTAGCATTGTATTCATAAAACTTTCCAATTCCTGTCATTACTATGTTCATTGCTGTTTATATATTCATACCTTACAGTTATGAAATACTAAATCCTCATTTATATATGTAGCGTACACATCAATCTTTGCCATTTTACTCATTCTATTCCCTAAGAATATTAGATTGGACAATTGCACAGATTGAATAATAAGTGCTGCAGATTCCTTGACATATTTAGGTAATTAAATAAACCAAATACATTAAAAAAATAATGAATTTACATTTTATAGTTTCAATATCATTCTTAACACAGAACTAATTCATTTTTATAGGTAATTGTTGTTGCAGTTTAAAGGAGCTTAGTCTTATTTAGGGGATTCGGTACGTAGCAGTGGAAGAAGAACTGATGAAACATTTATTAATTTTCAATGTTTCGAAAATATTTATTGCTGCAACTAAAATGTTTAAAAAGGATTATTAGAGAGTAAAAAACTTATATTTGAGATATTATATGCCGTTTGATCAGAAAACAAAATTAAAAATCTCCTAGTTTTTTAAATTGTATTTCTCTATAATCCTTCGTAAGCTTTACCACACTCCTCTTAATTGTAGTCGTCTCTTAATGAAGAAATATCGAGGCACTAATAAAACTGAATTTAATTTAATTTTGTTTCCATTGCTGAAAACCAAATTCCCCATTTTTAATTTTTTGTTTATTTGTCAATTATAATACGTATTAATTCGGTTAATTTACCCAAACATGGTGTGATTGTATAAATTAAATATAGTGGGTAGTAGTAATTGTGGATTTCACTCATGATTGTCCGGAAAACAGCGGTAAGTTAATTGATCTTTTAGATTTTTGCAATTAACAACTCGGAACTTAAAAAGTTTTTACAAGCAAACTTTTGGTAATGAAGTACCATCAAAAACGACCGTTTGCAGAATTTTGCCGTGGTCGTGCTTCCCTTAGCGATGATTTTCGTAAAAGTCGACTAAAATCGTTGGTTGTTCTTCCAAAAAACATTAATGCTGTGTGCAACATGATTGAAGAATTTGAGCATGTGTCTTTTTTTACTCAAGCAAAAAAAAGGTTCATGTCATTGGTACAAGGAAATGCTCAAAAAATGCTCAGAACTACCTATGATGGTCACAATATTCAGTACTGTACAGCGGCCTCCGATGTGCTGGTGAAGGGATTCTCCAACCCTGATGTCAAAATTGTGCTGATTCAAGAGCCATATGTTTATGGAGGTCTAGTCTGAAGACTATCAACACCAATTCATAAGATGGGCAGCATCCTCTGCTCGAGCGACAGTGCTCGCCAAATTCTCTATTAGTTGTGTATCTTTGCCCCAATTCAGTGGAAGAGGCGGTGCCTATGGCGGGGGGTTTGCAAGAGGTAATTATTGCCGCAGCCTACTTCCCCAGGGAGTCGGCCGAGACACCTTCAACGGAGGTCAGAAACTGCAAACAGAGGAACAAATGCCTCATTTTGGGCTACGATGCGAACGCGCATCACACTGCATGGGGCAGCTCTAACATAAACACGAGAGGTGAGTACCTTCACGAATTTTTGTTACTAGGAATAGAAGGGAGGTGTTAGACGTTACACTAGCCACTTTTCGTCTTAGTTCAAATATATTAAACTGACATGTTTCCCCAGAGGCCCAGAGGCATTGTCAGACCATAGATATATAAAGTTTGAAATTGAGGCGGAAGCACGGCAAACTTCTACTATAAAAATTCCAAGGAAAACTGGGAGCTTAAAGCAATGCAAGCAAAGACCAGGAGGCTGTTTAATAAAGCCAACAATTCAAGGCTCGAACATCAATGGGAGCTGTACAGGCAAGTCCTAACCTAGTATAATTCCGAAATTAGGAAAGTTAAGAGGAGAACTTGGTGATGCTTCTGTGAAGGTATTGATAATACGCCAACAGCAGCCCGCCTACAAAAAGTAATTGCCAAAGAACATGCAAATGAACTTGGGCACCTACAGAAAGCTGATGGCAGCTCTACTGAGAACTCTGGAGAGGCTTTAGAGATACTGATGAATACTCACTTTGCAGCCTGTATCGCGTTTACCAGCAAAGACTACCACCTAGAAATGAACCCAAGTCGTCCATCAATGTTACTGCAGGTGTAGACGCTATCCTTTCAATACTGGGGTGCTTGTACAAAGCCATCTATAGCTTTAGCTTTTATACCAATGTTATGGAGAGATGATAATGTAGTAGTTATACCTAAAGGAGGAATACGATCAGCCGCAAAGCGAAAAGCGTATAGACCTATCAGTCTCTCCTCTTTCCTGCTTAAAGGAATGGAAAAGGTACTAGACTAGTACCTAAGGAATGAAGTGCTTATAGCAGACCCGCTTCATCCTAACCAACATGCTTACCAGAAGATAAAATTAACAACGACGGCCCTCCAGCACGTCACTAGCAGGCTGGAAGCGTCGTTAATGGCAAAAGAGATAGCTCTTTGTGCTTTCTTAGATATAAAGCGTGCCTTTGATAACACCTCTTTGGAGAGCATCGAGAGAGCGACCTCTTCCAAAGGTTTTCACCCGTCGTCTACCAAATGGATCAAAGCCATGCTCCAAAGTCGACGAATAAGTGCCACGATAGGATCGGAAACGATAACAGTTAGAGCCGACAGAGGTTGCCCTCAAGGAGGGGTCCCGTCACCTCTGATTTGGTGTCTGGTTGTAGATGATCTCTTACAGAACTTGACTTTCAGAGGGTATGAGGTGCAAGGGTACGCTGACGACCATGTATAATAGTGGTAATCATGATCCGTGGAAAATATGAGAATATTATACTACAACTTATGCCTTGGACGATACATATAAATGGTGTCAGAATCATACTCTGCGCACAAACCCGGAAATGATTAAAATCGTTCCGTTTACAAGAAAAAGGAAAGTCTGCTTGAATACACCCTCTACTGAAGGGAAAATGATTAAGTGAAGATGACTTCAATGATTAAGTTAAATACTTGGGACTCACGTTCGACAAAAAACTAACATGGAACTTCCACACATCCAACTTACAGAAAAAAGCCATTGCGGCATCATTAGTGTGCCGCAGGCTACTAGGTAAGAATTGAGGGCTTAAGCCTCAAATGATCTTCTGGTCATACACAACAATAATTAGACTCATGATCAAGTATGCCTCTTTGGTTTGGTGGCCAAAAACAACTCAGAAGATTGTGCAACAGCAGCATCAACAAATTCAGAGGCTTGTTTGTCTTAACATCACAGGTGTGATACGTACGTCTTCCATAGCAGCCGTGGAAGTCCTACTGGGACTCACGCCGCTTCACATCCACATTCAGAAGCAGGCTATATTAAGTGCCCTCACGCTAAGCAGAATGAAGGCAGCCTGGGGATCTTAAAGGGCATCTCAGAATCCTTGAAGATTCCAACATAAATTACCTGATGCATATTGCAAGAGACAAGATCTCTATGCAATACAATTTTAATCAGCCTTATAACGTGATCATTGAAAGCCGGAAATGTTGCATCCGGGCAGCCTCAAAGTAAAAGAGGTACCCTGGCATGGTACACAGACGGCTCAAGAATAGAAGGTGTTGGAGTAAGTATAGGCATTAGTGGACCTAACTAACACCTTAAAATGCCTACGGAACTCTACACCAACATATTTCCAGCAGAGATTTATGCTTTGAACTTGTGCATCTTAAAGAACCTCGAGACAGGGATACGAGGCGCGTTAGCCAGCGATGGGATCCAAGCCATCAAGGGATCGAAGGCAATGAAAAGGCAGACAAGCTGTATATTTATTCAAAAAAACTGACTATGAAAGATTTAATATATACCTACATTGCTCGAAATAATTAGAACTTGTTTTCATCTTAATATTTGTTGTTGTTGTAATAAGATAAAAATCATAGAGAGCTTATCTTGAAAGGTCAATTGGATACATATCGGAATTTATTGAATCCTGAATACTGAAGGCAGTTTTTAGTATGGGACCTAGCTCGCATTATATAAAATTTGGGCCTAGGACTTCAACATACCGTTCGTTCGAACTGCTACGAAATGTGTTGCTTCATTAAGACTAATTGAGTTCATGGGGCCTCCAATGTCAAAGTTGCAATACGTTTACGTCAGTATGCGGTTCGGATTGGTGTCAGGTTTGCTTCTCTCAAACTATTATTAACTGTTTAATTAGGAGTATAATCCCCCAAATATTATTAACTTGTCGACGGTTCCAGGGGATGAAATTTAATAAAGTCGAATATACAAAAAATATATCTCCGGCATAAAATATTAAAATATAAGATCACTATAATAACGCAAACAAAATTACTTTTGTTGCCTTGGTGTATTTTTTCTTAGCGTATATATAAACTTTCTGGCAAGATACAAGTTAATAAAGGAAAGCTTTTCATTTTTTAATTTACATATGAATCAGAAACTAGATTTAAGTAATTGAAGTTGACTAAACTTACATGAAAATAAAATTAAATTAAATAACACGTGGGAAGTTGTTTAAGATTATATTAAGAATGAAATCTATTAAAAATTTGACCACCCAGATCATGGTTATGAAATCATAACTGACCATGACGATCGTTATGATTATTTTGCAAAATATACCTTATGAAACCAAAACCAAACAAAAAAAGCGCGCCGACAATTAGACAATACTTTGACAGTTTCCTATCAGTCATTGTCTTAACAACCGGCACAAACATCAAAGAACGCATATAATGACATGTTATTACTGCTAAATAAGCAAATTAACGAATTACCTGTTTAACAACCGTCCTAATCCCGATCACAGTAACAAGTTGGCGTGTTGCGTTAATAGAATAGGTTCTATATATGGATAGTGTGCGGTGGAGACAGCGGCGACATCTAACCACCCAACGCGACCGGACACGATGACCGGACTTTCAGAGGGATGGCGCGCACGACGACGACAGCACTTTTATGCTACTTACCTGATCATTAGCGCTGTGCTGTGTTCCTTTAATCGGCGTCCCGTCTCTTGTTTACTATTGTAAAGAGATATGGATCCGCCTATGTATATGACATACCTGAAACGACTTAGGGAAGTGGTCAATTACCAAAGCAATTTTTACAGCTTACGAATAAGTGAAACAAATATGTGGAAGGTTTAAATTATAATCGCTATGAATTAATTTAGTTTTCGGATTATAAGCTCTTGTTCCATATAAATGAAGGGGTTTTTGGGAAATTTATTCTCCTTAACAATATGTTCCATTCCCATTTTGATTAATAATGATAGCAAGGACTGTGGCGTAGTATGGTAAACAACACATAAGTATCGGCACCCTCCGTATCACACAAGTTTAATTTATTGTATAGTAATATAATAATTTAAATTAAATAAAAAAACACTTTGAAATATTTAATTTTAATAAGAGCGGTGCAAATGCTAAAAGTTCAACATGATCGCAACTATCTGGAAATAATTGGCTTTAAGGGTAAGGTGTCCTAGTAGAAATTATTTACATGCGATGTATTTAAAATAAGAAAGTTGGTAACCATTTCCGGTTCAACCGGAACTAATTCGTAGACAAAGTATTTTAAATCAATAGTTGCGATGCTATACAAACTACTTATTCCATTCATAAGATCATCATTAAAGCTCCTAAGTAACAAATTTCGTGGAATATCCTGAATAGAAGAATAGAAGTTCATGATTACTCTTTTACTTTTCGTGCCAACCGTCCATCTTCAGGCCAGCTACAACATTAAATTAATAAAAACAACTATCTGTGTAAAACCAAACCACCAAACTTTTCTTAATGTACAGAGATTGAGGTTAATTAATTGTACAGAGAAAGTCGCACAAAACAAAATAAATGTTTCTGTAGATAGTAGTTTCGTTGAATTATTTCTATTGATTACCATAAGATAGCACCACAGATATTGCCCATTACAAATCTAGATGCCATTATAATGGATATTTGTCTATCGCGGAGACCACTGCTTTGCAAACAGGTTTTCCCAAGAGCGTCGCGTTTTCATTGTTGAGCAGTATCTTTCTAGTCCATGAATATGGATCAGCTGAAGACAAGAAGAGAACCGAGAGACCGGCCTTTCTGACTGGCGCTAAACTGCTATATACGCCTTCAAAAAGCTTGAGCAGACTAGCAGCGCACACTTAGATTTCGTAGTGCCCAGAAAGCGATGAAAAAGTTCGAATTTCGTGCATACCATGTTCGTCATGTTCAGGAATGGAAAAAGCCGTATAAACAAAAGCGCTTAGTGTACTGCAAATGGTTTCGGACATTGGTCGACAACTATGGATGAGGCGTGGTTTCACCTTAAGGAATACGTGAATAGTCAAAACCCAAGAATTTGGTTACCAGAAAAACCTCATGTCTATCATGAAAACCCCTTGCCCCCAAACCCCAATCAGAAAATGGAATGTGGTGTGCCGTACTACGTCGTCGAATAGTGGACCCTTTTCTTTTGAAGTTACAGTGAATAGCGTTGTGTACCAAGATATTTCACAGTTAATTTCGTTGCTTGAAAACGATGTACGTTACGCTAGTTTTTAGGCGAATTTATCATCTCTAAAGGATTACGGCCTCACATTCTCCCGATTTAACGGCTTCTTTGGGTTACCTGAAAGGAAAGGTTTACAAAAACAGACCGCACACTGAATGAACTGAAGATGAGCATAGCAATAGAGATTAACAAAATCTGTGTAAACGTGCTGCATAGAATGGCCCTCAAACATGGTGAAACGAGTTCGTACATGCATTACTAAACAAAACAGCCATTTTAAGCGTATGATGTAAAACAGACAATGTCAGAAATAAGAGTATACGATAAAAGGTTATATCAAGTTATTATAATTATAAAAAGCAAAATCATGTGTATATTTATTTTGATGTGAGAGTCTTTTAGGTCTCTCTGTATAAATATCACCTTATTTAGAGGCAAATTATGTTATACTGATGCTTTACACATGTAGTTGTTTATATTAAGTTGATAGATGAATTATGTCCTATCAAGCCTGAAGGTGGGCGACTAACATGAAACTGGTCACTTATATTTCTCTAATAATTAATTTCTGAGATCCAGATCTCAATTTTTCTTCTCCCATTCTTTCGGTTTGTCAATTTTATGCAAAAAAAATATTTAAAAAATTGATCTGTCTAGGACTTTCTGGGGAGATTAAGGAAATAACCATTCCGTAACAGAAGATAAAACTACTACATTTAAAAAGTAACAGCATTTTACGTGAACGCAAATATAAATATTATATAAATTTAAAATAATATTTTGGTAATAGTGAGAGACTGATTTACGCAAATAATTAATTTAAACTTTAAACATTTTTATTTGGTTTGATTGAAGAAGCAAAACTGTCCATTTTATATTTAAACGTTGCTTTTACATTTTACATTAAATTAATTTAAAGATAAATTCATTTTAACGAAATTAGTTTCAATGTAAGTATTTGTAGAAGTATACATATCAAACCTTGCAAGGATATTCAATATTTGTCTGATGATGTAGCAACAATTTTATAATTAGTACACCTCATTTATAGAATACTGTAAAGTTCAATAAAACTTGTCTTTCATTTCCTAAAAAATATACAGACATCTGCGATACGTATGTATGTTCGTTTCAAGATTTGTTTTATTTTCAATGACTGATGTTGCAATAAATTCGACAAAATCTGTAACAGTCTGAATCATCTTACTTAACTGTTAATATTTACATTACATTACTAATACGACATATTACGGAAGTTGGATACTCGTAAAGTATTATAATTATTTTCGGACCGCCGTAGTATCACTTAGTTTTACAAACAAGAGATGTACATCTGTAGGTACACAGTTAATTACCAGATGCAATCTCTGTGGTCGCACTGTTAACAGGTTCAAAAATTACAGGTAAAAAAATCCTGAGAAAATGATTGATTGGATGGTTTTTTACCCGTAATTCTTGAAGCTCACGTTTCCAATTTTACCAATATCCGGTCTTCTCACAGATCAGGCCAACTATATATAATGCAAACAGCAGCCACTTGTTATCGCACCGATTACGTCATAAAGATCTACCGGCTGAGAAGAATAAAAATAAGATGATGTTGGAAAAGAAAAAAAAACGACAAAACAGCATCAATTCTGTGTTATATGTGAGTATTATAGTATAGTCACGCAATCTGAATTTTGTTAAAGAAGAAACTTACCACAAGAATTCTTTAATATTATATATTGTGCAACATACTACAGTTTGTATTTTTTAGTCAGATTTACAATCGCCCTTTCCTGTTCTTTGAATGGTTGGGGAATTAATAATACTAGCAAGCATGTGAATATTCTACTAACTTCTATTCTAAAGAAGCATATATATTTAATAAAACGGAAATAAGATTCTGGATCACTTTCTTATTAAAATGTAAAATTTACCTATACAAATTATTATAATGATTTGAAACTAATAGATATTTATTCTGAATGAAATAATCACTAGAATAAAAGTGTTTCTTAAAATTTTTTAGTATCCAAGTGAAGAATTTTGTTGATTTGAAATTATAGAAAAGTGGCTATTGTTATCTGGAAACCTTGGTGTGGAATACGATAATAGTAATAGTAATAGATAATAGTAGTTCGCTGCTAAATTGAACTTTTCCCAACCAAACATTACTATCAAAGAACTATGGCGTCTGTAAAAATACTTATCGCTTCTAATTCCTTTTCATATTGAATTTCGGAGAAAATGGCGACATTTGACATAGAGATAGAATAACGGTTGATAATCATCTATTATAACAAAAAATGATTTTCCATTTGTTATTCATGCAATGTAAGTCTTGCTTATTTACTTAACATTACATATTTCAACTGGTACAATGAGTAAGAAGCAGCATATACCGAGAATTAAACGACAATCGATTACAGAATTTTTATTTACAGGTGCTTTTAGACTTTTTCTGTTGAATGTTCGACTACTAAAATTTCGATAATAATAATAATTAACACAACAAATGATCTTTTAGTTTTAGCTTTTAATAAGCTACTGCGCTAATAGAAATAAAAACTTAATCAGCATAGTTGGTAGCTTCCATTATACGATGCCATATGGAAAATTTGCAATTAATAGGGGATGCATTTCTTTGGAAATTGTCATATTTTTCTAAAAGAAGGGGTGCGTCTCCTTCTTTTGTACTCGCGATTTCCTATTTTTCGAACTTTCATTCGGATATTTACTCTAAAGAATGGTAGTAATGTTACTATGGTAACCATAAGTGATGTAAATTTCTTCTAAGGGACTTTTTGAAATATAATAAATGCCCAGTTTCTTGGATTTTTTAAAATCTTTTTAAAGGTGAAAAAGCACTAATTTTCCTGGAAAAAGTTTGTAATATTCCAATAAAATTTTTGCTATTTGTTGACGACTAGTAATACTACAGTTGTTATAATAACGGTACATAGCGTATATCTCACAGCAAAAGCAAAATTAAATTATAATTTAAGACCATTAATGTGTTTCGTACATGTTCATTAAATATTACCCATGAAGAATATATACTAGGCTCTGTTTAAGCCGTCGATTAACTCAATACTAGGAATTATTACTAGCTGAATGCTGAAAATTTGTCTTCGAGAATTTTTGGTATTGATCTTTCATATGAAAATATTGGCAACTCTGAATTATTTCCGGCTGTACCGGAAATGAATATCACTGTGCTTATTTTAAACAGGACACTCGGTATATTTTCTGATAGCATACATTATTTTGTATAAAGCGCATTTAGATGCGGCAATCGACATGCGGTATGAAATTCCGCGTATTTTAGGTATACACAAGATTTAGAACATGTTCTGATTTGTGCATTTCTTGCTGCATTTTTATGCTGCGATTATCGATTATACTTGAGGACACCATCTTGTATGTTTATGGTTCTTTGTAGTGTGGAAGTTAGATTGGCTTGTGTATTATTGGGAATTTCTAAGTAATGGTAGAGTTTTTTGATTAATAAGTAAAATACCCCAAGATAACTCTTGCGAATAAATAGATGCATCCATAGACGAGTATAAGCAGTACTGATAGTTGAAGAATTAAAAACTGTAAAGCAAAGATCCGTTGAAAAAATAAGTATAATTGAATTAAAAACTATTAAAACAGATACTTATCTAATATAGAAAACAAAGAAGCAAATTAGATAGATTGTAATATTCACGATATCTTATGTTCATTTATAATTGTTGTTTCCGGAAGTATTTCACCGTAAACATACCCTAATTCATAAGAAGTCCGTTATGTTATAGAATGTGAATATATCGTTTCTATATTTATGTGCAGTAGAAACAGTAATACAATAAGTAGGGCTGTTGCTAGAAGCCGGGTACTTGGGTACTCGAACTTTTTAGCATCAGTTCTACCCGATTTCGGGTATCCGGTCCTACAACCAAATAGTTGAATATTCGGTTCTGGGCAACCGGTTCTAGAACCGGGTAACGCGGAAGCGTGCGCTGGGTGGACTTCCTATTCCTGAAAAAGATGGTTTTCGACAGTTCAATTTTGTGTATATGTGTGTATATTAACTACAGCCAAATCTTGTTCACTTCTAATTTCAAGTGCAGCATAATTCTTTGTCATAATTGCTCTTCATTGTGAATTTCCTCTGCATAAACCAGTTGTTTTACGTGGCCCCAGAAGTAAAAATCCGGTGGAGTTAAATCTGGCGACCTGGTAGGCCACTGAACTGGACTGCGCCTACCTAACCACTGTCCACTAAAGTGGTTGTCTAGCCATTCTACAACAACTCTTGCAGAATGCGGTGGTCTTCTAAATTCATTTTGGATTTTGTACTGGCTATACATGCTCATTATGACAGTTACTGATACCGTTTCGGGTAAAAGTAGCTTCGTCGGACATAAAATGGAACGAATTAAGCTAGGATCTTGCCCGTGCTGTTCGAGAAACCATCGCGAAAATCCCAATCTTTGTACTTCATCTCCTGGTTGTAAGTCATGGGCATGTTCATAATGGTAAGGATGCAATATTTGTCTGTTTAAAGTTCTCCAAACGAAATTTTGAGAAACTAGCAGACGGGAGGCAATTCTTCTGGTACTAGTACTTGGTTTGTCAAGCACTGCAACAATTACTTCTTACGATTAACAATTCCACATTGTCGCATTCTTTGACATGCATCGGAAAATATAGGGCGAAATGGCTGATGTCTATTCAGAAACCTTCTTTGATATTTCTTTGTTTCTAAAAATATCCATGGCTTACTGTTAATTTTATCGACAAAAATTAAATAAGTTCAGAAAAGTTCCTTGTTACCTCCAAAACAAAGGTCAATCGGAAAAAACGTTATTTCGAATTTTTTGCTTAAAATCTAATCCACACGAATTTTCATTTTTCGCTTCCTGGTATAAATTACTAAATATTTGGAGCTTGCGTATTTGAAATCATTAAATTTTACGCATAAATAACAGTAACCAATACGGTATATTGTAAGTTCTTCTGTACTTCCAGTTACATCATAACCCCCAATGGCAGTAACACCAACCAACTCTCTTAAATAACCCTTGCAAATCTGGTAACTTTTAAGGCTTTCGCTATAAGAGCAATCCTTCCTATTTTTATTTAATTAGAAAAAAAATCTCGTTTGTCGTGTTTGAAAGGTAACAGAAGTCGCTAAAGATAATAAACTTTATCTGTTCCTTTGCCGTTATATACACAACTAATATTTTACCATCACGTTAATTTCCCACTGTATGAATATAGCATATAAACACTCAACAAAATGCAGAAAATAAACCCTATTCAGTTTACAATCCACAAGTAGCACTTAGGCAGGCGTATCACTGAAAGTACTTGTAAATATGGGTTCGATTCAGTGACACGTGACATTTATATAAGTGCATTGTAATTACACATTTGTTTTACAAATACACGGAGCCTAGCAAACTCATGCATTTACCTATCGGTCACATAAGTAGGGCAGCGCTTTACCCTTTTAAAAGTTAACCCCTTATAACCTCCGCGCACACTATTAAAATCACTGTCATGATTGATTATTACAAATATTAATTCGTTAAAGCGTAGAAGGGTTAGACTTGAGTAATGAGTTATGCCTACTAGATGATTCTGTATACAGTCGAAAATTGAATTTATCGATTTACGAAGAAAGAAAAATTTTAATTTACACCTTGTAAAGGCGTGATAAATCGCGGTCGCTGTTTGCTTACGGTACATTTTCCAAAAGTAATGTATAACCGCCTTAAAACGATATAAGGGTGTCCATCTTCTTAATGCGATCATATTTTTTCATAGATTTATGAAGTCCTTTAAAAGGGTAGTAGGCAATACTTGAATGGAAGGAGAATTGGTTGAAAAAAATGTGACGCGGCTCGTTAGTAAACCGTGTGTCGGAGGGAAAATCAAAGGTTATGTTTACGAAGTCCGGTTCCTACGGAAGAGGGATGTAATAACAACCCCTTCATATACGCCATATGTGATGCACAAAAAGAAGTCATCGTTTTTAGGTTTACGTGATAATTCCTCATAAACAACAGATTTGATGTATGTTAACTGAAAGGTATTAATAGGCCAAAGCTTTTAATACGTGTTGTCCAGAACATAATTGAATACAATTAAAAATATAGGATTGTTAATTTAACAATTTTGAAAATTGTTAGTTTAACAATTTTCATTATAAATTTCATTTATATATACAAACTTCGGTAAAGGCAAAATAAGTTCTAACCCTTTTAAATCCTTTTGAAGCAATATTTAGACGTTAAACGATGCAGTGTTACCATAGTATGTTAATACTGATAACATGTTACACTAATTACAAGCAAACTTACAAAAAAAATGCGTCACTTAACTTTACTAATTTTTTCAACAATACTGCAAGCTTAATTAGTAAATTTTAACCGAAAGTTAATATATATTGGGTTTTTACCCATTTCGACCATTAAAATATTTGGTAAAACTTACACTTTACGAATTTTGACGAAGAGGAACCGAACGAATATGAATCGATGAAACCTTCACCTTGATATGGCTGAATTTACATGAGTCTTATTGTACTTAGTTTTGACATCTATTTAGAAGTTTTGAAAAATGGGAAAATAGAATACGAAAGCAGTTAATGTTTGTTTTGCCCACTACTGTCGTTAGTTGGATTTATATTATCCTTTTATCACCTACCCTCCAAAGATAATAGGCTAGAGGGAATTTTCTTTTTTTTTTCTTCTTCGAGCTTTGTACCACTACAGGGGCATTTACTTTCGACCATTACCATTATCCGTACTCTCTTACGGAATGGAGGTTGAACAGAGAAGAGCAAAATATACAAATTATTTTTCATCTGGGCACATATATACATTTGCTTCCTCCTCCTCCCTAGCTACCGCGAAAACAATGAAAAGTAACTTGTGGTCAAAAAAATGTAATAGCCGTACATATATATTCAGTGTCCAAACTTCCCCATCATACGTAGCGTTTGTCTGCCATTATTCTGTTCTGGATTTCCAGTTTGAGGTTTGGTCTTCTTATACAGAGAATCCTTAGATATGCATACTTTTTTTCTACGTGAGATTTATGGAGGAAACAAAGAAAATTATGGGTGGAAAAAGAATAACGAACTAAGGAGCCTAAAACCATAGGAGTAGTAAAAGCGTAAAGACTGATATGGATGAGAGATATACAAAGACTCCCTGGACACAGAACTCCAAGAATACTATTATTGATGTCAATTGGTGACAAAAGAAGACAAGGAAGACCGAAGTCAGGATGGAGAAAAAAAAATAATGAAACGAGCCATGCCACTAGATCCGTATTCTAGTGTATATATATAATATGCGTGTATTTTGCCCTTTTCCGTCCAAAACTTCCTTCTGCAAGAGGGTGAGAGTAGTGTGTGTCAAAAAGATCTCATCTATATAGAAGACCTGCAGAAGGCGGATTTGGAGACACACATTTTTATTTTTTTATTGTAGGTCGTTCATATTACAATAAAATGAATCCCCTTTGAAATAGATTACATTTATTTGGCCTGAATTCTAAATTTTTGCTCTATTTTCGTCAAGCACCCTGTTAGATTTATTTTTGAATTTAAAAATTTCACGCCAGAATTTACAAATTACCTTAGGAGAATAGAAAATTGCAGCAATGATTAATACAAAATAATTTAGAACCTGCTCCATTTTTCTGGGCGTGAATTTTGAAATTTTAATAAAGAAATGCTGAGTGATAGTATGCTTGACCTGAATCAAGTAAAATTCTTTACAGAAAATTGCTCATCTATTGCATCCTTACAAACGGGTTCAATATTAAATAAAATATAAACTGCTAATATGCATTTATTTTGTCTTGTATTCCTCATTTATTTTTTGGTTTTATTTAATGTACAGCTTGTATTGTTCGCATTGAATAACCTGTAACTAATAATAATTAAAAGTAACTATTTGTTTGTAAAATCACAACAGCGTTCGTCTACCTGGCAATAGAAATTTTAAAAGTCTAGCTGACTAATTTCTCTTATATTATAGATATGACACATGTAAACTACACTTTTAACAACTCTAAATATACATATAATAGTAACACGTTTTTCCGCGAATACACAATCGTTTATGATTTCCCAACATCAAAGCATTCAGTCGATTTAATATCACAGTGCCTTATATAAATTTTTTCGCCAAAATATGTTTCTAAGTATCGTAAAATGTTTCCTTTTATCTTTAAATAAGATTATCCAATTTTAAAGATTAGTCGTACCTCTTTAGGCTGTTTGTTTAGGATAATGCAAAACATCCATTGCAATGAACGTCGAAGACACGGAGCTAGGATCGTAAAACTTAAAAATTAATATAAAATAGTTGGTTCCTTTGTGGACAAACTATAAAAATCAAAGTAAATTCAACACAGCCAGTTTTAATTTCTTTGAATCTCTCTCCGTAGACAATATTTTAATAGTTTATTTTGTATTTTATATTATTTTTACACATGATGAGCCAACGGTTTGATAAAATCTTGAGGAAAAATTGACAGATGTATGATATATATATATATACATATAGTAACTTATTATTACTATATAGAATAAACATATTTATAAGTTCACAAAACGATTATTTACAGAGCGGCGTAACTATATTAGAATAGGAAAACAGATGCAGCACAAACGTCGCACTGATATAACATCAAGATTGAAGAGACCAATTCACACAATTCATATTCACATATTTTATAAACCATGTGAATATGAGCCGTCAATTAACATTTAACATTTAAGACTTAGCGAATAGCATTAATAGTAATAAACAATTCGAATTATAAACGAAGTTAGTAAAGTAACGGGAATAATAACCGAGACAATACGAACATAATCAAACACTAATTGACTCGTTGTTGCTATTGCATTTGTTCGGCGATTCAAATATGTTATTTTTTAATACAACATTTACATATTATGGCACTTTTGTATTCTACATTCCATTCTGAGAATCTTTTATTATCCATACAGTATATCTTAACGTTAATACTAAAGGTTTTAAAATACGAAAGTGTTGGGTATAAAAAAAATGCGGCTTCTAACCATGTACCCCATCGTGTTAATACAGGTTCTGGCGGCAAAGGTATATTCGGGAACATTTCTTTATATAACTTCATCCTAGTTGGTACTTTCAATAAAATCTTTTTAAATGAGTTAATTAATGAACTAATATCGGGAGATTCTTCACGAATAAGTTCAGCAATGCGATGTATTCCATGCACAACACACGTTAGATGTAACATGTTTGGAAAACATTTTTTAAGCTGGTTATCTGTTTTTAACATTACGCGTGCAGAATCTGAGAGAGAGAGTAGAACTTTGAAGCACTCGTCACCAGCTACATTTTTTACGCTGTTAATGATAATGTTTGCCCTTATCCAGAGATAATTTTCACCTAGTTTTGACCTGATTTGATTTATTGCTTTGTCGAATTGCTTAGATAGATGATATTTTCTAATTGTCGATGGATGGGGAATATCTTGGTGGGTGTATTTTTTAAGAAACCCACGGAAAGTGGATCCTGTAATTTATTTAATGAGATATTGGCACCAAGAAAAGCTGCGCATAAATCAATTACAAATTTATCATGTAAAATACCTCTTTGGTATTCAATATTTTTCTCGTATTTTTCAGATGCCGCTCAAGAGTATATATATCCCCCAATCCTAATTTCGCAAAACAAATGGTGCAATGCACTTCTTTTTTGTTAATGACAGTGAAAATAGTGCCATATTCTGAAACAATGCTAGACATTCTCGGCATGTTAGAAAATGATAAACTAAGAACTACTAAAATGAAACGAAAGAATACGAAACAAGTAAATATTAAGTAAGGATCAAAGGTATTATAAAATTACAAAAATATGAGAGTGCCTAATAAAATAAACCGAAAATGAAACTTCTAAAAAATGGCAGTGACGAAATAAATGAAAAAGGACACTTCTAAAACAGTAGAGTAACAATATATACAAAAATCAAAACTTCTAAGTGTTAACGAAATATCTAGATATTTTAAGCTGAACGTCGCTACGATGCTCTCTACTCGGTTACTAACTACGTACCGGCCAGTATTGCCGTCATTCTCTGCCTATCTCCTACGTGGCGAGTTACACACAAGCAAGACTTAGCTTGTCACCCACCGTAACGCCAATGACAAACCGCACGCAATGTCGCCACTCTAATGACAATTAGAGTAAACAAAACATATTGACGTTGCTGTTTTTAATTGTTGATTCATTTTTTTTATTTGTACAATGCATCACATATAAAAGTGTTAGTACATATGATTTATGCATGAAATTAGTTAAGACGCAAGCATTCTAGTATGCAAGAGCTAGTGCGCTAAAAAGAATGCAAGACGGCGTTTACAAAAAAATTACGCAAATATATGCGAGCGGCAATAAAAGTTACAAATATTTAAATTCTTCTTTTACTTTTGGGTCACTCTGGTTGTGTTGTTTAAATAAAAATCATTTTGCATTTCGGAATTTGTTTATTCCTTTTTCAAAAATGTCTTTTCCGTTTTCCCATTTATAGGTCAGATCGTTTTTTTCTTGCATCAAGTGTATACAGGTGCATACAACAGGATTTTTATTTAAACAACACGACCGGCATCAGCAAAAATAAAAGAAAAATGTTAATGTTTAAACAAACGCCGGTTAAAAAAAAAACAAAATAAATAAAAGTCACAGTATTATGAAGGTTGTTCATATTGTATTTCAAGTATGTTAGAGGTTACTTCTTTTTTAGATCTTTTTTTAATTTTAAACTTATACCGATATGTTAGTGTTTACAGCGATGCAGCACATCAGCGAAATTAATATTTCTAGTAACGTCAAATCTTTGTTTTAGTTTAACAAATGCTATCGGTTGTGGACGTCGTCAGTCAGAGTAGCGCAGTTTATATATCATGCTAGTTGAAATACACAATTTCACACATAAATTATACTTATTATTTAACTCTTCTTTACTTATTGTTAGGCTCGAAATTTTGAATCAACAATCTAAGGTCGTCAATGTTAGAAACGATTTGGATGTAGTTTCCCAGTGCAAAGCTCGCTATCGCAACTATCTGAGTTCAGTAGTTTAAAAGCTTCGACGATAGTATCCTTTGTTTCCTGCTGTCTTGGCAACTAAATAATACCAACACCAAAAATGGGGTCCCACGTTTAATTGTAAATATTTCTTTTACAAAGACATAGACATACATTTTCTGTACACGTTTTCATTTAAATGTGTGAATGTGGTGTTTAATACTGAACACTCTGTACCCTAATATTCTTGTGCCGCCAGTAAGAAATTGAAAACTTTTATTTGTTTTGTCTGTAATCGTAATTCAACCAGAACTCTTCTCGTGATAAAAAAAACTTCTTGCGCATTTAAAACATTGAGATGTGTTATTTTCATTGAAATGAAAAATTAATAAACACAAATTATTCAGATATATTTAATATGAAAATATTTCATATGGAACGTAAAATTTGGTTTCGTTTTGTATTTAAAAAATTTCTACACAAGATAACATTGTTAAGTACCATTCGAAAATATGCGCCGAATGCAATTAATTCATATTACAATGTAAACACGAAACATCCAAAAATTTACAAAGAAACAAAAAACCGGCTCCCGCATGAAATAGCCGTGAGACAGTGGCGCGGCATGTGTTCTGGTTGCTACGCAATGTTCGGCACAGATGACATTAGTGGTCAATCAGAAGTCGGCTGACCAATCACGTGAACAATAATAGTTTTGCAAATCGGCAACGAATCCAATTAGCAGGCGGGTATGGGAGAGCGGGACGGACCGAAGACAGAGGCCGGCACACATGACGGGGGCCACCTGCGCGGCACGCGTGCTACCGAAGGGGGCCGGGGGGCCACAGGTGGTAGGCGCGCGCCACCCTAACCACCCCTTGTAACAATGAACTGGGTCACCGGTCACCAACGTCTGTCATGCAGGGCACACACTCAATTCGTCGATTTCTAGAAAGAAATAAAGAATTCCAGAACATATCGAAACAGCTATTACTCAACGATATGTCGAAGCGTACACAGATCTGCAATAATTTTATCATTTGCAGTGGTTGTAATGCTAAAAGCACGCAGATGTCGCTGTCAATAATATTTAATTTTAATATTTGTCAATTTAAAAAATCAGAAGCATCCTTTAGTGCCACAACTTAAAATTATTTTGGCGTATAAAAAATGAACAAAAGACAGTGAGATATGAGTTATATCTTCTTTTAATACGTGGCTAGTACAAAGTCCCGGAAATTTATTGTAACATTTTCACTTTTTTTTTCGCTTTAGGTTCCGCAGGCGGTATTTTTCGCTTTCGGTTTTTTACTTTCGGAAGCAGATTAATAACTTACCTTCATAAGTATCACGTTTATGTTTATTGAACGCCATACAAAAAACAAAAAAATAAAAAGCTACCTAATAACGTAAAATCAAGATATCTTTGAAGCACCAACATTTTACATTTCACCTTTTCTAATTGCCGTCGCAAGTTATTATTATTATGATTAATTTCTGAATCTTGATGATCCATGATATGGTGACCCTCAACCGTTCAGAAGCAATAGTTCTCCTACTGTTTATTTAGATTGCAAAATCAGTACGGTGCATCGGATAATTCAAAAACACAGAGCATTTTGCCAAGCAAAATTTTTACCAAAAAATGGACGTTCAAGAATTGCAATCAAAAATAAATTTGTTAAAACTAAAAGTGTTTCGGATTTGGACCGTGTCATGGTAGGTAATCGAAAGCTAGACGTTTCGCCCACATTCATATGGGGCTTTTTCGGGAGAAGGAAATGTAATAGGCCGGAATTAGCACCGTAATTCAACGAGTAAACCGCACCAGAGACAAATCTAACTCAGCGGGAAGCAATCCCAAACTGCCCAAACCTGGCTTTCCTATTGTAGCAGCCGTTTAATAAGACTAAAGTATTTAAGGCCAATAGTTTTAGTAATAGTAATCACTGCACAAAAAGGAGTCAAGAGTACTTATATCTTATTTCGTGAGTTTTTCTTGTAAATCATCATAATTTTTGTTTTTCTCCTGTCGATTGTCATGTTTATCTTCACCCGTTTCTTCTGTAACGACCGTCTCCTTGTCGTCTTGCAAAACAATTCGTTATCTGCGAACATCAGCTCTGTTAGTTGTGTTTGTTTCATTTGCCAGTCGCCCAGTAATCATCTTTTCTTTGACTTTCATTGCTGCCTCGTCCAGCACCGTTTGATGATTTCCCTTATTTCAAACTCTGCAAATTTTTCATTATCTGTTCTTACAACATTGATATTTCCTATTTATATTATTTCTATGTTATTCACTTCTCTCTTCTGTAACAAATTTCATACGTCTTCTTTTATTGCGTCTTCATTTTCACCGCATGTTTTTAATGTCTATCATTTTTATTTTAACTGTTAGTAGTTACTATCATCTTACTTTCTTAGGTTTCAGGTTTTAAGTTAAGGAAAGCATGCATTTAACTTCGCTTACGAGAAGCAACACGGGTATTAGATGTGGGGGAAGCTGTGATTGTTACTTCAATTTAAAGTGCGCTTAATTAACTACAGAATTTGCAACCTGCGACCAGATTCCTGGTTTCAAATGATCTTGCAGTGAGTGCGATGAACCATTATCAGGCTTAAGTGCTACTTCGTTGCTAAAGCTCTCTTGCAACTACAGAAAGCGACATCAAGGATATAAAAAAACAACAGCGAGACACAATCGACTCATTTCTTTTCTGCTCATTTTGAAGCTAACTGTTCGGAAATGTTATAAAACGTTGTGATTTCTTATGAGGGCCGGGAGTGATTTGCGCAACGTGTCTAATCATGTATTGCTTATCAAAGCACTCATAATAAGTCAATTTGAATTTGCGAGCACCATCTGGAGGCATCTCAATTTTAAATGTAAAATCCATATTGAGCGTATTCAAAAGACATCTATTAATTGCTTAAATTGTAAATTCAATAGGCATCGTTACTTCTTCTCCTACAAATCTAGTTTAGAATTTTACAAAATACCGTACTAAATGCCCTTCAATATTACATTATCTTAATTTCTATTTACCTCCGCATCCTCCTAGAAATCCTAATTTATTCTACCTAGACAAATGCAATGCAAAGGCTACAGGGACTTATTTTCTCGTTTTCATTACCTGCCTTAAGGTTTCGTTACTTCATCAGTACCATGAAAATTTTCTTACAATGTTCTTGTTAGTTCCGTTTGATAGCCTTTACGTGCAAGAATCGTTCAATAAGTCATTAGAAAAAGATAGAAAAACAAAGTTTACTTTATTTAACTTTATACACTTATCCAAGTGTTCCTCTAACAAGGATTTCGGAAAGTCCTCAAAATAGGCATCCGTTTGAGCGACTTCCTCGTCCGGCGTGAATACGGTGAATGTACTAATTCGAACTTAAATGTTATAGTTTTAGCCATCGAAACTGCGATATTCATCTTTTGTGGATGTACGGCCACGTTTAAACTCATTGTAAATAGTTGCTAACACAGGAGCAGATGTGTCATAAACTTCATCCAACTCAGCTTTGATCTCTTTCGGTATTAAGCCTTTTATATATAAGTGTTTAATCATCGCTCGAAACTCACTTTTTTTCATTTTTTTTTACATAAATAAAAATTCTTTGCTAAAATCGATAATAAAAATGAAACCGTGTAATGGATATAACTGACACTATGATAACTGTCTGGTGTCTAATGATCTTTGCAAGAATCAGACCATTTTAGATACTATAAGCGCCACCTCTTAGATTTTCTAGAGAATTTCTTGAACCACCCTCGTATGCATTTTTGTTAAAATTTATGTATTCTTGAAAATAATGGAAATATTTTTTGTTACCTCTGTTTAATTACTTGTTGCGACTTCTTCTTAGCTTTCAAGTTAGCATTTATTCCATATCCTACTATATACACATTTATCATATACTTTTCTAACTTGTTATTGGGACATTATCCTGTTGTTTGGCCATATCAATAAATAAAGAAGAATACATTCTTTCATGGTTTATTTTCTTAAAGCATGACATCTATCTAGTATGGTTCTTCAAGAATATTTGAAGATATTTCAACAGTAAGAGAAGAAAGAAAATGGAATTAAAAGAATTGATTCATAATTGTTATTTGATCAAGATATTTATGTATGTTATTACCTTACATAATTGTAGTTATGCTATGAGAAAAATTATCAGAAAATTTCTATTGACTGTACAAAGCAAGGAAAATTGACTCTAGGATATGCATTTCCCTTTATAAATGACATCTTGTAATAAGTTTTGGAACACAGTATTACCTATGTAACAACTTAACCTACAGATTCTCGTGACACCCTATCTTTAAAGAAAACTCAAAAAGATTGAATCATGTGAGTAGATGCATTGATTGAGATTGTATGTATAATGAATATAGTGAAGGATATAAGCGTCATTAACAAATAATGAATAAAATATTCACATATAACAAACACAAAAACTAAAGGCAAGTTGAAATAGGAGTTTATTCTGTAGTCGATATTTTCTTTCAGTAGGATAGCCCCAATAATATGTTTACCATATATTGAACAAGTGCAAACAAGGCGTAAAATACACTAATTGAATCTATTTAAATCCATATGCTCTATGTAAACAGAGACGTTAATCGGACAGAACGCTTTCTTTTGTTGTACAGCATGCAATCGGAAACACAAACAGAGGTCGCCTCCATTCAACGTTAATAATTGATATACGTTATATACTGCTTTTTATTGCATCCATCTTCATTTTCCGCTAGCGTCGGGAGTGATGTACTCTGTTTATTGTTCGAAATATCATCAAGTATGCACAATTGGTGCAGCGATTTTCAAACAAAATGCCGGCACGTGTCCTCTCTCTAACTATATTTTAATATTCGACATAATTGTTTCTCGTATGTGAGCCACGAGGCAGTGGTCTAGACAATGTAATGTAATCAATCTACCCATACTCGGTAAATGCGTTTCCACGTAGGATTTACCGTGCATCGAGCCAATTTGGAGAAGTGTGAATTAGAAGAATTTGAAAATTTAATAGTTTATTAACAATACTATGATCACTACGCACAACACTTTTTGAGATATATGTCGTTTTGGAGGTCGATAGTAACTTGTTCTTAAGGCTGCCTATATCAATACGTCTCTAAATTACTTAAAGATATGGACAGGATTCGCATGTGCTGCTCATGAAAGCCATTAGTTTCTCACAAACCGCCATATATTTTTCGTAATATGGGTTTCGTTTTGTGTCAATTAAATATCTTTTATTACACAGGGTGTACCCAGAAAACATCATGGTAGATTAATTTGAAAACATGCCTAAGAGTTAACAATATTAAATGGAAAGTTTATTTATATTTTACTTTGAAAAAAATAACTTTTGTTAACTAAAACTCAACATCTTCCGGGTTTGGACCGTGTCATGGTTGTTCGAAAACTCGATGTTTCATCCACAATTATATGGGGCTCGTTCAGGAAAGGGAAAGGTAGTAGGCCACAGTTAGCACGATAGCTCAACGTATAAACCACGCCGGAGGCGAAACTAACTCAGTGGCGAGCAGTTGATCACGGTAACTCAGCATGTACACCGTGTCAGAGGCGACAATCAATTGCTAACTGTGACCTACCACTTTTCCTTCTGACAGTCCTCGGTTTCAAATTATCGTCCCATTTCGATACTGTCAAACTTCGCCAAAGTGTTTGAGTTTAACTTCTATAAATATATCATCTCTCCCAACCAACATGGCTTTATGCTTAAAAGATAAAAGATAGTTTTAACATTCTTTGAATCATATATAATCAACAGATTCCAGTATGTCACAATGGGTATCAGTCTAGATATTTCTATGCTACGTCCGAAAATTGAATCCTCAAATTATTGTTATTCCTACAAGATCAATAATCTACAATTAGTGCAATGTTAACAAGTTACCTTTAAATATCTCCAAATGTATAGCAATTACTTTCACTCCCAGGGGTAAACCTTAGATGTATAACCATTATCTGGATAAACTATATCTTGATACACGCACATTTACTAACTTAACCAACTTAACTAAAAAAATTGTCATTTATACAGCAGTTCAGTAATGTTGCGTCATCTGCTCGAGAAATGCTTGGCTTCATCATCAGAAATTGTAATACCTTCACCAACACTGGTGCTTTGAAGTTACTTTATTTTACACTAGTCAGATCTAAATTGGAATATGCTGTATTAGTTTGAAAATAGGTGAATTTCAATAAGTATAATTTTTCTGGATAAACTTATTAATTACTATATAGATTGTTCGTCGCTGCTGTCATAGTTACCATTTTTAGGCCCCAGAAACGCATCTAGACAAAATATGTCATTTTACTGTAGCAGAGCACATACAAATGTTTTATTTCAGTCACCTATATATAGAATGTGTCATAATTATAAGGCCATTTCTACCACGATATTTTCAATTGATACAATTACTGTTCTTTTTGTTTTTATTAATTACATTATTTTTTGTAGTATTAGTTTTACCTCTTTAGTTTTAAGATTACATTTAAGTCTTACTTTTGTCCTGTAATTGGAATGTTTAGAACTCTGTTGGGCAAGTAAACTATTATTATTTATTATTATTATTATTATAAGCCGTCCTTAAAAATACTTAAAATCTCTTACTTGAAGGGGCACAGAATATTTATTTAATTAAAATTTATTCTCTTCTACTGTGGTTACAGTTCACAGTTAACAGAGTTCATTAATAGTTTTATATTATTGTATTGTGCGCTTTTCGAGTAATTATCAAATTTAGACTGTAGCGATCTTGGCCAGCATAAATATTTAAATTAGTGGGAAATAACATATTTTTTTACATAAGAAAATGCTTATAGTTAGGTGTAGGGAACATATCAGAGAAGTACCTGTTTGTTTACATACATGAAATATAAATGTCTTTGGAAATTAGGGGCTGCTATTAGAAATCTCTAGCTTTTGTGCGTGTTTTGATTAGATAATTGAGACACCATATTAAGAAAAATAGTATCGTCGAAATTAGTACCGTACAATTTTACAAGTTCGTTAAAAATATGAAAGTGCTTCTAGATAATTGATGTTTATCATCTGGACTGTATTTGTTAATTTTTTTCCAAAACTTTGGTCTGTTTACCAACAGGCGTTTATTTTTAAAAAGTAAATTTAGAAAAATGTACGAGTGGTGAACATCTTTAAGAACGTGTGCAATTTTGATATGACTCATATTATCATTAATTTTGGGGACTCTGGACTAATACTGTTTGGGGCCTATTCAAGCTAAGTTTGAGTTAGCTGTGGCGACTGCCACAATTTTGTAAAAAAAAATGCTTGTTACAAATTACATGCAAGAACCATTTATTTTATTTGATGCAGATATATATTGTAATGTTACAAATAACATCAATGAGGTTAGCTGTCACCAGCGCCATATTCACGTCTCTTCTTAGCATTTCACATTGTCAACCTATCGTATATAAGGGTCCGTAGAAAGCCCGATCCCTAGAAAAAGATTCCTGTTTTTAGCCGAATATCTAAGGGGAGTAAAAATAATAAAATTAATATAGAAAATTAATAAGTCCAGCCAACGACAATCGTGGGGAAGACTTATATTAACTACTTCTATCTGTCATTCTCTTTCTCTTTAAATTAATGGCAGAAATTTCTACAAGTTGCAGTGCATACGTTAGTCGTCACTGTCAATTAAAAGTCTTCCGGTCCGTTTCAAAAATCAAAATTCTCAATGTCTTTTAACGTTGTAGTGTTGCATGCGGTCAAGAGAGTCATCAAAGAACACAGAATCCCAGCAGCAGTTGCGTTCCTGCATCATGCTACAGCAAAAATCGTTTATTTCAGTACCTATTTCAATAATAGTATATTTTAAATGATTAAAAATGATCATAGGTGACAATGGAATAAAACAATTGCCAACGTAATCTAACAATGGTCAAAAACAACGCCAATTTTATTTGTGACTTGATGTCTAACTGTCGTCCAGGCACATTGTACTTAGAATTCCTCCAAGCTTTATAAGGTTGTTGGAATATTTCGTTTTAAAAATTCAAAAATGTATTCAATAGTATAATATTGAAGAAGTTGTGTTCGAAGAAGGACATAAACCTTGTGTTTATGTAGTAGGAAGTTACAACATTTAAGGTTAGTAGTTATTTTCATTTCTACGTCTTAAAACTTTCATCTAACAATTTCTCATTTGCCCAAAGAGTGTTTAGGGACATTCCCGGATTCACGACCCTCAATTTCTGTGAATTTAAGACCTTCGTAAAATTTCGAAAATTTCTTAAATTTCGTCCCGTTAAAAAAAACTAATTATATATATAGACCTCCTTTTTCTCTATATTTAATTGTATTTTTGGTTTTCCATCTACGCTTTCATAATTTCCATTGGATATTTTTTAGGTACTTGTTTAATCTGAAACAAATCAGAAACAAATCAAAGAAACAATTCACCGCCATATTAGGTCAGTTGTTATTGTCAAGTAGGCAAGCACGTAGACTAGTCCAACGGCATATTTCGAAAAAGCGTAAAAAATGAATTAATTTGGGTGCCAACAAGAACTGTTAGGACGATATTAACTATTTAGCTTTTGCACGAGTCTTAATTAATTAATTGAAACACCATATTAAAAAGAAGCATATTTCAAACTAAGGCAAGAAAGTGATCCCTTGCAGACCCCAGGCAAATATTATAAAGGTTTATAATTGCTCAAGGTCTGCAAGAGCATTTTTTTAATGATATTTGAATTTTTTTCCCACCCAGTCCCATCTATTTAATCAATCCACTGAATTAATTCAGACTGAGTACAATTCCATCATAAGAATCATTTGATTTACTTTCGTGCCTGGGTGAGAAAATAAAACTTTTCACCTCAAATGACGTATGGAAAATTGAACTTTCTGGCCGGCTGGGAAAAAATAGTTACCGTCGAAATCTATAGCGCACAATTTCAAAAGCCCATTAAACATACGAAAGTGCTTCTAGATAATTGACATTTATCACCTGGACGGCATTTGGCAATCTGGTTCGAAAACTTTATAAATAACATGTTAATCTATTTGCCAATAGACATTTCTTAAAAAAAATAAATTAATTTTCGAAACCCTGGATTAGCATTATTTGGGACCAATCCCTTTAACCCAAGTTCCAGATAATTGTAGCAACTGTTACCATTTTGTAGAAAAAAAAATATTTTCTACTCTTTTTTCAACGGGAAAGTTATAAATAAGAAACATGTATTTTATTTTATAAAACACTTTCTTTTTCTCTATATTTAATTGTATTTTTAGTTTTTCATCTATAGACTTAGTGTATAAATGGTATGTGGGTAACTGTTTAATGTCTTTTATCTGTCGCCCCTCTAGGATGAAGCGCATTAAATTTTCCCCAACATGCGAATGATGACTTAAGATTATACCGAACCTACTAGAAAAATATACCAGTTAACCCTGGGGGATCTGGAATTTGTAACAATAATTTAATAGAATAAAGCACTTTTAACCACAGTTTCTTATCAGTTCCTTCCTTGCAATTTGTTTATTGCTCCATTTAATTATTATTTTCGCAGTTACTCTGGTCATTTTTATGGAAATCGTCTTATTCCAAAGTATTTATTAGAATATGAAGCTCGGCATACGATTACAAGAGTTGGTTATAGTTTCATTGACCTCCTTTATTGCCAGCTATCGAGTTTGTAATATAATAAGTATAATCGGTTAGCTAGAGCACAAAACTATGTAATTTACGATATTGCGAACAAATTCTATCAAACATTCGCTAATGAAAATAAGGTTTGAAAAACAAGCAAAACTTGCTTTAACGATCGGCCGTACATAGGTACTGCGCACTAGGCTCAACTTTTCGGGTTGATGCCGTGTCAAATAAGATAGAAAAAATACGCCGCTTATGGCGCGTCCGTCTTGGTTGTATAATTCGGATAATGCACGCGATTGCCAACGTTGAATTGCCAAATAACCAAAAATTAGGATGGGTTCAATCTACGTAGACATTTCATAATTACGCTCCCACGCAATCAGCTAATTACACATTTACGAAATTTACCTTTCCAGGCTTTATAAGAAAACTTCACGTCTGGTTTATGTACGCTTGATAGCATGGTGTTGTGAATTTTCGGGAAAAAAATTCAAAGAACAAGGAAATTTACGTTTAACATGTGAATGGGGAATTAAGAAGCTAAAGACGAACCTATGAACTGTATTAAGCTTTAATGAAGTTATTGGATAAGAATATACTATTATCTTTTGATTTTTATCTATTGTTATGGTTTTTGTTGGGTTCGAACTACGCTGTAAACTGTAATGACTTTTACATTTTCAGACTACAAAACCTAAAATTTTCTGAATTTGGATCGCTATAAGTACATACCATGATATTAGCGAAGGAAAGGCTATTGTTAACTATTAAAGAATTGCATTTGATCGTATTACTTCGTTAGTGTACATTAATATTAGTACGGGTTCTTTCCAATAAATCCTCATCTATGAAGTAATTAAAATATTTCTACATTTTCCTGCAAGCTAGTGTTGCTAGAAAAAAAAATAAGCTGATTTTTACTTTGTATGAATTAACTTTTAGCGTTATAGGCAGTTCAGTTGAATTTTCGGTATAACCAGCTATCTTAATTTAAATAGAACATCCCCTATATTTTATGTTTTTGAAAAAGTAATGGAAGGACAAATACAACGATGTTATACTTTAACTTAAACATTATGAAGATATGCAGCAATACAGATTTTGGTAATTTGTTTTTGTAGTTACGCACAAGGCTAGGAAGAGTGCCAAATTGTTTCTTGTTACGCCTTTAGGTCGATTTAAAGAACTATTCATTGTTATTGTATCCTGCATTTGTCATGCTTTCGTTCTTTGTTCTCATTATTATTTTCTCTCATTTTAACTTGCTTTGTTAGTATGTTCCTTTGTTTTATCGAACTTTATTATAATTAATGAATTGAAACAGTGTTTTTACTTATTAGTTTTAGATAGACAATGTGTTTAAGTTTCAGTTTCTTATGTTCTTGAATTGATAATTTTAATATTCGGCAAATTTAGCAACAATTACCATCAAGTCAGAAATATTTCAACTTTGCTACTTACTATTTATAAACATACAATTCAACAAAAGAAAAGTAAATAAGGTTCGTCTAGTGCGTCTACGCTCAGGTATAGTTGCGGAACCCCATACGCACTACCCGTCCCTAAACTCTCCGTAATGATGTTTTATGACCGATGGCGTTCCGCCATTGCTGCTCTAAAAATGCTATCGACTGAAACTGGCGTTTACAACCAAGCACCTCAAAAGAAAAGTTTCTCGGGGGATGGTCCTTCTGGGTGCGCCAGAACTTCCTATACGTGCTTCACCTTGATTTACAATCCACAGGTTCCAACACTGTAATACTGTAGAATGAATACGGTTAAGTCTACGCGCAATATCCTGAAAACTAACACCATCTTCATGTAGCTCCATAACACCCGTCACGTTCGAAGGGGATTAATTGTTTATAAAGTCCACGTTCAACGATTGAAACATACTGTACGCGTTTTACTTATTTTTGTGTTTTTGGATTGCTATCGCATTGTGTCCTGTAAAAACACGTCCGGCGTATTTGCTTTTGTAAAATTGGAAAAAGGTATACCAACGCAATATGATAAACAATCGTTTAAGTTGATCTTCAGAAATACATTTATAGAATTTTAACGAAATACTCCAATAATTTAGGAATTGTGCATTTTTAATTACAGTCACTGTATGATTTAAATTGTACAATTTGTTGCACAACCGCGACAAATAAGGTGATAATTGTTGTAAAGTTTATATCAAATTAAAGCTGACCCAGCAATTTTGCAAATTTAGACAAACTTAGCATAAAGAATTAATTACAACAAGTTCGATAAAGTAAAGAAGTAACAACAATTAACAGAACAAGTTAAAATGAGAAAAAGCAGCCACGTGAACAATGAACAACAACAATAATCTAAGCTTTTGAAACTGATATTTCACACTTTGACAATTGTTATAATTGCTTTGCTTAGCAACGGGCTGTTTGGATCAATCTGGTGTCACAAGTAACAATTTGGCGGTCTTTCCTAGCCAACTTTGCATAACAACAAATACAGATTGCCAAAATCTTTATTGGTGCACATAGTCACCTTTCCAAAAACGTAAAAATGCACAGGATGTTTTATTTAAAATAAGAAAGTTGACGTCACTTCGTCAGAATTGTAATTTAACTATCAATAACAGCAAAAGTTAGTTCACCAAAAATAGAAATCGATCAATTTTTTTTAACGTTAACTTTTATTGTTCAAAAGTAAGCATGGAGGGACAGTCTAAGACCTCATTGTATATTAATTTCTACTTCATCATTTGAGTCTATTTTGACAACTAGCGACAAGATAAAGGTAGTAAATACCGGTATACCGTGTATATATTTTAATGACTAAAAATTAACAAAATTCGGGGTCTTTTCATACCTGTGCGAATGGTGAGATCTACTTTTCTCTACTTGAAGTCTTTTTCATCCCATTAAGATATTGAATTTTTAAATGTTTTCTCAAGGAATTTCGAAAAAGACATTGAATCTTGCATTGCCTTGCATGTCACCTGGTACGGTCTTGTCAGGTATATTGAAATTATATTGGTTTCCATAACAATGATACTAATTTTGATTTTTAATAAGAAATATAATGTTGATTTGCGTTAGTGATTTTGATTTCTCGCAGTGCAATAGACTCTCTTTTTTTACGAAAACCTATCTTACTCAACGTGTAAGACGAGGAAGAAAACTCAATCTGGGGGAAATTAGAAGGAAGAAGTCACCAACACTGCTCCGCCTCTTAATTAAAATGAATTAACGAGTCAAATCTTGCAACTTTCCAACCTAAGGAAATGATGCCACAACAATATGTTCTAAAAAAGGTGACTGCAACACGAACGAGAAAACAAATGAAATAGAAAAAATTAAACATTTGCCTGTATTGTCGGAGTTAACTGATTTGGAAAATCTTTTAGAACAAGGCAATTATTACGCATTATAGCACAAAAATACACAACTCGGGTTTTTCGTAATGAATAGAGTTTGCAAACTCGAAATAAATCAGCACTACAAAGCAAGACAATAATAACCAAATTTGTGTTTTTTGAAGAAGCAACCATCATTCTTATGTTAAATGAGTTCCTTGAGAAACGAAAGCTTCAAGATTGTTTTGAAAATATAATTCTATCAATACACTGACTACTGTTACGAAGTATGAATTCTGGAAACCTGAAAATTTGATGCATTGCCAAGACTATCTACATTACTAGGCCAATTAACTAGGCCATTACTAAAACACTGCGACATATCGTTTAGTCGATACCAACATGTTATTTGAAATTGAACATTCTATAGATCATTACATTTTTGAGTCTTATATATATGTCGTTATTTACCTTGTACACAGAATATGTATTTTTTAATCTAGGTAATCTCTTGGTCCAAAAATCCGCAGACCAAACATTTTAAATGCTGTCTTCCACAAATACGTCTCTGTTGCTGTTTCATTTATTTTGGACAAAACAGGTAGAAAAACTTGTAATAAAGCGATTCTATAAAATTTAATTTTCATTCAGTATCGACATTCCACAAATGGTTATAATATAGTGCTGCGCCTAGACGTTCGTGTCGCGTAGAAACAATTTCGTATACATAGTTTGAATGTTGAATAGACAATTTAATGATTAACCGTTTAGTGTAATGCGGCGATTCATTCTCGAAACATGTATTTTTCTAGTTACTGATATCCTCAGGTGGAAGCATTATTTTCGTATGCGCCACGCACTTTTAGACTCACAAGTCTAGCGTGATGTGGACGGAACGTATCTTTCGTGTTGTAATTATTGTTTCTGGTATCGCCTATAGTAACTGTTGGACTGGCCAGTGGATATAGCACAGGTGTAGTTAAAATTGGGTGCTTGTGCGTACAAGATTATAAAGCACAGCTTTGGGGTGGCATATCAAATGGTTAGTTAGGTGTGAGCATTATGACATTTTGATTTAGGTTATTAATAATATGTATCAGCATAGGAGTTGAATACGGATGTGCACATACATCGAAAACTTTAACTATGCTGACCGACAATGAAATTTAGGTGAAAATACTCAATTCCGAATGAGTTTGACATGCCGAATGCTAACATCATTTTGAAAAAAGTTGATTGGCTCTTACTACGAGGAACTGATCGGCTGCAATCTATCTTTCTATCTTTAAAGATTCACTTACTTCACTCGTACTAAAATTTCTTCCGTAATAACTGCGGGTAAGTCAGTAATGAGTATGGTGGGGATATTGCTAAGATAGAGAAACGATACCAGGGTAAATGGTTCACGTTAATGCTAGCCGATTATTCTTGGATGACCATCAGAGATATCCCCTTCATCAATTACAAACAAGAGGACAAAAGAAAATGAAAGTCCTAAGCAGATTAAGAAATTCTTAACGTGTATTACAAAATTTACAAATATTCTTTTTTTTATGAAAATTCCAAAGAAGCCGTGGTCAGTTTAGCTTCTTCTTGGTCATATGGTGTTCAGCATATTAAATCAATTAAGAAATGACTATTTCAAATTCGGAAGCATAAACTTTTCGAAATTACGTTGCCCAGTGGTATCAGTGCCTGGAAACCTACAGATTGGCGAAAATTTGTCCCGTTATTAACACCAGTGTAGCAAACTCAATTGTAATATTTCGACATGTCTATGGCTTTCGCTTATGCCGGAAGTCGTTTGCCTTGTAACTTTTATTTTAATGGTTTTTTTATATCGACTCTATCAAACACAATCACTTCATGTACCCTACATGTGATAAAAAACAGAAATGGCAATCGAAATCATTGCCAAATTTGATTCATGGTATTTTCATTTTTTTAATAGACCACCCTGCATATTTTTCCTGAACTACAGAGAAGTTTTTCGATTAAACACACGTGCGCTGTGAGCAAAAATTTTTCACTATATTTCAATATAAAACGAATGAAAAAGCATCGCAATTTAAGCTTTTTTAACTGTAAAAAAATAAGAATATATTGTAAATTTAAACAGAATTGCTCATGAAAAAGGTTTCTATGAAACATCTACAGGAGTTTCTCTATTAGATTCTGGAAAAATGTGCAGGCTATTTTTTTTTATATTTACATTTTGTAGAATTTAATGTATGCAAAATATTGTTCAACACATTGTAGAAAATTCCAAAAAATACTTTGTTGAATAAATTTTGAATCACTATATTCTGACATGGAAGACATTTAAGGTATCGACTGCAACAATCGCAAATTATGAAAATTATCTCAAAAACTGAATGACACTAAGACGAAGGGAATGTTGAAGAAAGTTGAGTTGAAAAGAAGCATGCAATATTCCTCTTAAAAAATCAAACTCACCGGAAACACAACAGCCTCTATACTTGAATATAATTCTATGTTGTGTAAGACTTGTCTCCCAATAATTTTTTTAATATATTTTACTGAATTGCTCATGAAAGGAATTATTTCTATTCACACACTAGGCGAACACACTGTGTATTTTGTCCGTCAACGATAATCTATTTTAGGGTGCAGATACTTAAAAGCGTATTACTGAACCATAGCTGCTAGTGATTTAGATCTTTTCAGCTTTTATGCTGAGAATTACTTGTGAAATTAATTTATTTAGGCGTTTACGTATTTATATCTTAATATCGATTCTTTTTTCGAAAAAGTTGTGTGTATTAACGTAGGTAACTATTTTTAAGCTCTAAAGAATAAGAAATAAATACAAAAGCAGTTTATTCAAGACACTTCCTTATGCAAGTTGTAAGCAGTCCGTATTATTTCTCTGTCGGTGTGCAGGTATATATAAAACCACAAAGTATAGTCTTGCACGGAGTTAGAACCCTAAGTTCAGGTATTGTGTACTATGAATACAGCTATAGTTATTAAACATTCATGTTATTTAATTTTCTTAACATGAACTAGATGTTTGTGTTTTAATGTTGGAATTACACAGTGTCAATTGAGAGGAACAATGTAATAGTAGACTAAATTGTGATACGTTGTTTTTATAATAACGTGAAGATATGATTGACGATTTGCTACCGTTCGTATACTTACATTATTATTCAGAAATAATACATTTTTAAGTGGATGCGGGAAAAAAATTAAGTGTGTTACAATGTTAGCTGTAAACTCTTATTCTTGAATGTTGACATCACTAGTAGTTAGTACAATTGTATCTAAAATCATTTGTAACAAATTCTGGAATTCGTAGGTTTGGGACAACTTCTTTATACTTAGTGAGAATTATAAGACTTGTATCTTCCGTACAGCACATTTTCTCTGGATTGCACAACTTTTCTTCCGCTTTTAAGTCACATAGTACAATTCTTTCACTTACTCTCGGCAGCTTTCATGTAAATTTCACCTTAAACTTTGCCTGAACCTTTTCCTGACAGTATTTCAATTTCCATTAAAATAGATGAATAATAGTTTTATAATAGCAATCTAACCTTTTTTCCCTGTTATCACGTGTTTTTCTTCATTCTTAATTTTTCGGATTCTTTATTAATTAATTATTTAATGATTTTTTTTCTTTTCTTGTAGTGACGGCCCAACGGGGTGTATAAACTTTTTAAAGCTTGTCATCACCTCAGGAGCCTTTACGTGTAAATTATGCCTGTAAAGTGTTACGTGGCTTTGTTACTGTAACACCCTCGCCGTAAAGTACGAAGCGCAATTAATTGTTCACCAACCTCCAGTGGCGACTCGGGAGCATACCGGACCCACGAAAAATTTTTTTGATTCCAGTGGAACTCGAACAAACAGTGCTTAGCTCTGCCGAGTTAGACGTACGCCTGGACCACTGAACCGCTACTATAGATGGTCATGGCTGACGAACATAACTTGTTCCATAATTTGTAACAAGTAATGCATGCAAATTAAATAACAATTAGCAATCTAAAGTGAAATGAACTATTCTTTATATCAAAATAATCAAACGGATATTCCGCCATCGGTGAAACATCAGTCGATTTTGTAGCAAAACCGAACGAAACGATACGTTGCTGAGTTGTTAGCCATATTTGTTTGCAGAATTCGACCTCATGTATGCCTCGCGTTAGACAGAATGACTGCTATCCCATGCTGCTTTTATTATCTCAACTTCTTTGATTGCAGCATGGTGTAGAATATAACAATAATGAAATGTTACGACAATATCAAACCTACACATAGCTTAGTTTTAACATTAAAAGGTAAAGCAATTCGATGAGAATACAGCTTTCTTAGATTTACGAGAGCATACCTAATGTAATGAAAACGAGCTATTTGACTGCGGAACTCACAAGAATTACTCAACAACAAACCCTGGTTTCTACCCGCATTCACAGTGGGTACCGTGAGAACACCAACTAGCACGTGAAAAACACTTTACAGTTTTTACCAAAAAGTAAAACTTTGGATTTAGAAGAATTAAAATGTAGTCCAATTTAGCAGAAATGTTACTCAGTTGATTCAAGCCGATGTTAATATTATCCGTTGCTCTCCGGCTGTCAGTTGCTTTAAATAAAAGACGAAGCTGCACGTCATCAGCATAATTGCAGTTCTTTAGCAAATTGAGATGTATAGATTGAGTATAAAACCAAACTTGGTGCCAAAACCTACTTGCCGTAATATGTGTGAATTCAAAATGGTACTTTGTTTATTTATATTTATAACAGTAACACTTTTGCACGTAAATTACGAAATATTGAGAAATACGAAGCGCATTATAGCTATTCAAATAGAAAGGATCTTTTTATAAATTATATGTTTATGGTTAAATATTTAGCAATTTTCGGAATCCTATTGAAAATTAACCAATTAAATAATTTTGTATGCCGGAACCCAAACGCAAGATTGAAATCACAAATAACTCTTTGCTACCAAAACGGAATGCAACAGAGTATTTCGGCGATAGATACCATTGTGTTCCACCAAATTATGTAATTTTGTAAGAGGTAGAATGGTATCGGAAAATCGGAGACGATCTTCTTCCTTGCGAAAGGGCTATCGATCAATTTACTGTTTCCCCTTGTTGGTTTTTTATGCGACCCGCTTATAACGAGATAGGTGGCGATCGACGCGACCCAGGCGCCTTACTGCGGCACTGATCACCGATAATAGTTCAATAAGTAATCCGGGAATTATTTCGTTCTAGACCTATACTTACATTTAGCTAATTACGGTCCCCCGAAAACCAATTATGATTTTTAAAGTAAACAAAGTTATAGCATCCGTTTTGCTAACTATAAGAGATGTTTTCGATCGAAGTTAGTTCCTCTAAAGATTCCTTCAACGATCTCATAGAATTAAGAAAAAGGGAAAGATGTTCCTTTGCTACGAATAATGTATTTGTCTAATGTCCTCATATACTAAAGCTTTAAAGTTTAAAATATTATTTCATGATCTTTGCCCTAATATCGTAAATTAAATATTTCTTTTAAAGAAGTTGTCATAACCGCTGGTAAAATTTAATATTCGATGGTTGTCATAGAGTCAGTTTAGTTGGGAACGTCAGCTTATCTTCTAAAATGAACCTATTTTCAGAATGAGCAAACTAAATACCAAATTAATATTGGCCATGATTAGATTAGATTACTATCCGAGGTGGTTCTTGATCTGTCTCACTGCAACCTTGTCAGACCTCTTGTGGTTACTCTTTCGTTGGATCAATTACATTAGTTTTGCCTTCTTCGCTAGATTTAGCAGCCTTGTGAATGATCCCTCTACGTAGGTTTCGGCTTTAGAATATTCCGAGGCCATTTCTGAGAGCCGTATTCCTGCCAGTGCTGTACAGTCGCACAGCACATGAACGACAGTCCCTTCTTCCGCTTGGCAGAATGCTGTTTCCTCTGTCAGCTCCAGGTTGCTCATGCGCTCTTGAGCATCCTGTTAGCAGGCCCACTATTGTTCTAACAGACTTCCTGTCTCTGCTTAGTAGGTCCGTTATAAATGTAGGCCTGTGTCCAATAAGAAACTGTTTGGCCTGTCTCTGACCTGGAATATTCTTCCACCAGTCGTCAGATTTCTTAACTTTCCATTGTTTAGTGGTTGCTTCTATTACCGTATATGCCATTCCCACAGAGTACATTGGACGATTTTCAATAGTTGACGAGGCTGTTCGGGCTAATTCGTCTGCCTTTACGTTCCCTCGATGGCCTTCGTGTTCTGGTACCCACACGAAGGTCACCTTAATTCGGCTTCCCAGCCTATTCAGCATATTCATGCAATCTACACCAGTTTCGAATTCGCCTGTGTGGAGTCTAGCGTCTATATTACTGCTTGACTGTCTGAATAGATAGAATAGCAAATCCGGACTCTGACTCCATTCTCTGTCTTACACTTCTACAGGTGGGCTTTTTTCCATTCTTCTCTATCTGGTATTACCGTTTTATAATACTTGAAGCTGTATTTGGCACTGATGGCGTCACTGGGCCTGCTAGTTATCGGCTCCCACTTGAGTTCCTCTAACAGTTTCTGATAGTTTGCACCATGCGATTTAATTATAGGAGGTTGGCTATTCATCAGTCTGTAGTTTGTTAGCCTGACCTCCTCTTGGATGTATATAAGTAGCGGTTCCAGGTTTAGGGTGACTTGCAGAGCAGCTGTTGACGTGGTTTTCATGACCCTCGTGGCACACCGACATGCCAGTCTTTGTATGCTACTTAGCCGCCTTGTTGCCACTACCTGCAATGTTTTCGTGCACCATTGATCATTGGTCTGATTACCCTCATGTATAACCACAGCATCATTTTTGAGCTTAATCTCCACATTTTTCCACGCAACTTTCTATATCTGCCTAAGACAATGGTTTTAGTGATGTGAGAATTCCATGTGCGTCTTTGGTCGAACCACACGCCGATGTGTTTCCCTTCTTTGACAAATGGAATTTCCACTCCTCCTAGCACGATTGGCTTTAGGCCTTGAATTATGCGTTTCTTTGTGAATACAATAATTTGTGTTTTGGGCCATTGGCTTTAGATATTTTATCTGGAGATAAAATTACAATGTTAATTACGAAGAGAGAGTCAAGCTTAGTAAAATCAAAATACGAAAATAAAATTTAAAAATGTGAAACGTCACGTTTTGAGGTTGGCATCCTCTTTCAAATTTAATTCTTTCAAAACGTAAATAGTCGAGGATAATTCATACTTAAACTGCCAAAAGAGTGTCCAAGGGACACTCTCGACTTCATACGACCGTAAAGCTAATTAATTTCGTTAAATCAATTATCGTGCTCGTTTATAACATCACACTATATTAAAAAAACATTGAAAATATTGTGGCTTTTGATGATGAATATTGTTACGGTTAAAAGAAATAAGAAAACATTGTTGGTTCTGTTTGTATATTTTTCTTCCTGCAGTGAAAAGTATCTATGGAAATATTATTCTTTATTAAGGTACCCTAAATTATAATCCAATATTATAACGACTTTTTGAATGGAAATATTTAAACGCTTTAGCGTCAGCATTCATAATAGAATAAAGTACACGGAGCACTTTTATAATTTTACCAATTTTAGCCATCTACCTGATTTTCTTAAGTTTATGGTTAAAAATAATTGGCTTGACTCTATCAGATGACCTTTAATTGAACCCGACCATACACCCACGCCCATCAATGGCTTCATCAATAGCACCTACGATGCGGTTTTTGCTTGCACGTTTACCGATCTTAAATTTAGGAGATGCGGATAGACTTGTTCATCTTCTGGCTGTGCCTTCCCCAGTTTATAGCAACCTGACGTTTATGAATACATATTAATTGTAACAAGCCATTACATTAATTAATTGCAATTCGATTACTAACCCTTGAAACATGGAAATATAAAAGCAAAAAAGTTTCATATTTATGTAGAAGTTGTTTTTAATGACGGTTCGAAACTATTGAAATAAAAACTGAATAAGTAGGAAGATGTGCGGGTATATCAATCCCCTTACATATTGCTTATTCGTGAAGTTACTTTTTTATTCTAATTTATAGCGCTTCAAATGTTTAATAACTAATACTTTTCTAAACATTTAATGAAAGGTATCATGACGATACTTCCCTACAAATCTACATTTAATGATCTTATCACTAAACAAACACAATTTGTTCTTCACTTTAATAAAAAATAGGGATACGTTGATTATAACATTTCGAAGATATCATCTATATTTATGAATACTTTTGTATAATACGAGAGTTCCCATACCATTTACATTTTAAATCTGTACCTCTGGGCCAAATCTCAGTTCAAGAGTAGCCGGATTTATTTCGTTTTAATAACAAGTTAAATGGTTTTTATTACCTGCACCATGAGCCTGATGACTTTATTTCTTCCACGCCGAAGCGGTAGTTTATTTGTAATAGCAGTAGTCAACATGTTGTTTGGTGTAACTGAGAATTGTATCTATACAAGAATAATGATAATATCTTCAGGTATTACAATTTATTTGAGTTAAATAATGTAGCAACTATCGTAATTATGGGTAATTTTCTATACAGCTAAATTTTAGTTCTGTACAAGGCACATTTTGGCTACCACTGTTACCATATTGAATTGAAGAATTCGTCTTAAGGCGTTTATTTTTTCATACCAGCTCTTGAACTATCTTCGACGTACATACACATTTGCATTTATTATTCGGTGTTTGTTTACCGCGAGGGATTCTGTAGGCTGTATGTTTAAAAATTAATCAACCTCTATTACGGCGTGTCTTGACGGTGTGATGTTTGGAACATCAAGTTGTAATTTGATTTCTACTGGGCAATTTGAAATATTACTACCGTAGCGATCTAAGTGATAAGTATATTTCTTCGTTAAGCAATGACATTTGCACTCATATGTAGTTTCTGATTGTTTATTCTGGGCCATATTTAGTTTCCACAATACACTATATGCGCAATGAAGTTAAGACATTCTACATAATATTTTGCATTTAAAACGTGGTAAGAATGGTGCGAACTAAATCAATTTGCATACAATACTCTGCTTAGTATTGTATCCAAAGGTACACAAACTGGAAAAATTCATGTTTTACGAGGATCCTTCAAGTCCTTAAAGAAAGATAGAAAAACAAAATACTTTTTGTAGATTTTTATTTATTTATCAACATAATAACATTTAACTTTATACACTTTTTCAAGCATGTTCCAGTTTTCTTAAGCCGTCCATTTTTTTCGTGCAAAATTGAAAAAACTCTACCTTGGGATATACCTGTCGTCGCACACTTTGATTCGTCGTTCATTCGTAACCATATCGTGGATTTTGTTAATTAACGCGGGGGAAGTCGCCTCCACTGGACGTCCAGAACGAAATTCATTTTTTGCGGAGGTACGGCCACGTTTAAACTAATTTAGTCAATTGTAAACAGTTGGTAACACAGGAGCAGATGTGCTGTAAACTTCATCCAACTCAGCTTTGATCTCTTTTGGTGTTAAGCCTTTCAAATATAAGTGTTTAATCACCGCTCGAAACTCCCTTTTCGCCATTTTTCTACATTAACAAAAATTCATTGCTTAAATCGATAATAAAAATGAAACCATGTGGTGGATGTTGATAGCTGTCTAGAGACTCATGATCCTTAGTCAAAACAAACCGTTTTCAATACTTCGAGCGCTATCTCTTAGATTTTCTAAGGCCTTCTCAAACCACCCTCGTAGTTACTTATTAAATTAATGGTCCTTATTCTAATACTACAATTTTGTAGTCATCTTGGATGAAGCATTAAACAGATTTGTTATTACAGAATATGCATTTCCTATTGATATTGGATTGCACATTTCGTCAGATAATGGTTTTATTGCAACAGTACTTTCCTGGACGCATTATTTCGAAGTATGCTAGCGTCAACTAGCTATCAAGATCATGCGATCTCATGCCTTTTTTCCTACGGGGTCACGTGGCATTTCTGTTTTACAAAAATAAGCCAAAATACAATTCTCGACCTCAAACGGAACTTTCAACCCATTCCAGAATGAATTCATAGTAAAGTTGATGAGGGATTTAAACGATATTATTTTTAAAGCATAGTGACATCGATTGTTTTTCACTAAAATAAAGAATAAAGAATTATTACTTGTAGTTATTATTATGTCTCATTTGAAAGTTCTAACGCGCTTATTGGAAAACCTTTTACACTTCCAGTACCATTAAATTTTAGCTTGAATCTGACAAATGTTTTGATGGTGGACGTCGTCTGTCAGAAATAGTACATCCCACCAGGTAAAATACACCACTTTTCCTAAATACATTAATTATACATATTACCTGGCACTTCTTTGCTTAGGCTCCAAATTTTGAATCAGCCGTCTAAGATCGTCAATATTAATATGTTTTGCTTATCATTTTCATGCTAACCAAATCTATATTAAAACCAGAAACCATTTGGGTACAATTTCCAAGTGTAAAATTCACTTTTGCTTGCAAGTAGCTACTTCCAAATTTTGAATCAACAGAGAGACCGCTTGGAAACAATACAGAAATAAAGGACTCATGCTTAACTGTGAATATTTTATTTACTTCCAATATTATATATATGCATCATTATATACACAAAAGCGTTAGAGATATAAGTTTCTGATACGTTGGATACATGGTGCTATTTGCAAAATAATGTTTGTGGTGTTTGAATTTGGTAAAGTTCGTCAGAATGTATTTGCATTTCTTTAAAAATTTGAAAGGCGATTGGGGAGAAAATCGTAAGTATCTTGAAATCTGCTAGAAACAGAAACATAAACCCCGTATTGTATTGATTTGTCTCTAGATATTGTATTGATTTGTCTCTAGAAGGGTAAACTAAGAGAGTAATAATATACAGGGCGTTTCATTTAAGCTAAAAAAGTAGGTGCCTGCTATTTATCCTCTGTATATATGAAATTACTTTTGGAGGATACTCTAAAAGAGGCATATTATGTCATCAGAGAACTTTTGGTGCCTGCTATTTACACAACTCTAGAAGTTTGGGGCTATTATGTATGCACGCTAATGTACTTTTAGGAAGTATGTTGGTAGGTCGGGAAGTTTATGAAATTGGCAGGAAGGAAAACTGCGAAAAGTAAACATACCCGTCCTGCTATATGTTAAGGCGTCACGTGTTTCTACTGTTCTTTTTATGAGTATTAAAGTGTCCATTCGGACATAACAGGGACATTCTGTATATGTTACTGCAAATATCGGTTCTAGGTAGTAAGCAATGTAAGATACCTTGCCACATCATTTTTTAAGTTAAAAATGTTTTCCTTGTGCGCGCTCAATAAAACGTAGATATAGCAGTAATCACAACAGGATCCACGCAACTGATAAAAGGTACTTCATTAAATGTTTTTACAACGTCAACGATGAACGCAGGATATGTCAAAACAGGATTTATTTTTATTCACCACAAACGCATTGATTTATAATTACAGTAATCAGGCGGCGGTATTATGAAATACGATTCTTTTCCAACGATTCCACTTCAAGATAAGAGAAGGGAACCGAAGAGGGATAGAAGCAGTGCTCTTCTCAATAAAAGTCAATATTTATATAGGTATATTCGTCACGACAATGCGAGAACGTTCTTAAAGAATCAGAAGCTCTAAGGTAGTCATTAGGGTTATAGAGTCGGACTCTGTCATTACGACAAGCCTGGCTGCTATTGTTTACTTCCCGGCCTCGTTCAACCAAAAGAGGAGAATAACTTAGAATTCAGAAATAATTATACAGCAAAATTGTCTGCACTGCATATTCTCAAATTTATAGTAAAAGGATCGTATACAATTGGTTGCTATTGTGTATTTTAATAGCGATAAAAAAAAAATAAATCTAGTACCAATTCTCTCACAAATACGAAACAATTTTTAATTTTTTGTAAAGTAAGTCACTATGCATTCAAGAGATTACCTTAATTGTTGTTATGATCAATATCAAGCTAGGTACGACTTAAGTGAGTAGTACAATATTAGCAACTCTCCCCTATATTCAATAAAAATTTTAAAATATGCCTTAACGACACGAAAGACAGTTCAAACAATATTTGTAGTGGCAATTATTACACTGATATGATGGAGCCCTTTTATTATGATACACTGCTTGACTGGTGTATACTAGTACACAGGCAATATGTGAGAGGAAACTGTATTATTGTTACTAAACATTTCATCTTTAAGAAATTAAAAGAAATACACATCAAAGGCAATGAATGTACTCAAATTTTACTGGATAGTGAAAAGTAGTTTTAAAATATCTAGCTGATTGCTTTAGTTTACATATTATTTAGAAATGATATACACAAAATTCCATGCTAATGTTCAAAACTTCTTCCTTGTTTTTAATCCAATGAAAATAGATGCGTGTGCAATTTTAATAGAGGGTATTTGCAAAATAAATTTATTGAAAGAAGCTGAAATCTTTTATTACTAACCTTAACTTTAAAATAAATTTGAAAATTCAAATAATACATCGAAGTATACAACAAAAAAAAATAAGGAAAACAAAAGAACTAAACGGTTCAAGATCAGTTGAATGCAAAACGCAAGCGACTGCTCCTTCTCTTGAACCAGAAACGTAAAAGCAAGCATGTTAATAATCAGAAAGTGTCAGTCATCATACGATTAGAGCACAAATTACATAACAAAGGCAATCAAATCTATAAGCAAAAAAACAAAATAAACTAGCAAGACCTTAAACGAAGCAGGAATAGAATAACTATATTATAATTAAATGATTTTTTGAAACTTCTAATTGATTCTGCGGTGTCTCCTGCTTCTAACATTGATGTTGTGAACATCTGTACGTAAAGCTTTCTCGACGTATGTAACTTGGTTTCTGAAAATGTACAATTTTGTGAAAAAATATACTGCTATGCAAAGCAACTCTGCATGAGAAACTCGTTCATAACGACAAATTCCATAAATAAATCGTAGGCATGCATTCTGAACACGCTGAATGCGAAGTTTATCGGTGCTATCAATACAGGGAAAGTGTACATTATCACAGAAATTAAAGTGTGAAAGCTCCAGTGACTTACACAACATTATTGTCAAGTTAGTACCTAAGTAATCTTTGTTTCCATCTAAAACTTTTGAGGTTGCAGAATGCTCTTCTAATAAGCTGAGAGACATGCTCCTTGAATCGCAACTTGGTATCTAAGTAAAGACCCAAATTTCTGCAACAATCAGACAGATTAATATAGAATGAATATTTTTCAGATTCAAGAACAAGTAATTGCAAATCACAGATTATATTGGTATATATATATTAGTTGTAGGCGTATGAACGTCAGAGGGTTTGAAAAAATTATGATAAAATGAATAGAAACAAAAAAAAATAATCGCAGTTTTATCAAATCCAATAAAGCACAAGACTGCCAACAGCAAGGAATGATTAATAGTATCAAACGTCTTGGAGTAATTAAGAAGAATTAATACTGTTATTAAACTACTTTTTCTAATATTTTTGAAACCACTGGAGAAGAGATTTAGTCTGAGGTTATTAAGCGTGTTAGGATTAGATGGGAGAGGTGAAACCAGAGCATTTGCCCAACGGTTAGGAAAGATACTATTTTGAGATTGATATTGTCGGAACTGCAGGATTGGGACTTGAGAGAGGTAACTACGGTATCAACATCAGACACAGAAACTAGGGTAAAAATGAAATTTGGATGGCTGAGCGTAGCAATATCTCTAGAATTATTGATCATACAAAGTGCATATTGTTGAACGGGTAGGTTAGATGAATAAATTTTTTCAAAGACTAGCGGAACCACCATCAGTGGCGGTCTAGCGCAAATATACCCGCTTCTCATGGCGGATAGGGGATATCGTTATGTTCCGGAGTTGTTTATAATAATTAAAGGACGCCTGTGTCCTTTTAATTCTAAAATCACGAAGAGCCTTATCTCTGAGCTCTCTCAGTAGCTTAATGTTATCAGGGGGCTCTATGTTTTCTTGAAAACTGCTGTTTTGTAAGGAGCGTAAATAATGAAAATAAGATTCGTAAGGTTATTAAAGAGTTGTTAAAGATCAATATCATTGATATTGTATACAAAATGCCAAGAGAGTTCCTGCAAACTACTAGAGAACTGTTGATAATTAAAATTATAAAAATCGCAAAAAGTATGAGATTTGAGCACACTATATGGAGAGTTGTGGTCCGCAGCAACGTAGATGAAATAATGATTTGGTATGAAAAGATCAAAATGAAATCAATAAGAGTGGAAGAGGATGAAGTAACTCGAGTTGGGCTATTAATAATTTGTTGTAAACCTAAAGAGTCACAGATGTTATGAAACAATTGACAGGAAAGACTATTGTTATTTAATAAATCTATGTTGAAATCTCCTATCTTGTGATATTTTGAGATAAAATCGGGGATATTCTTGAAAAGCATAAAGATTGAAGCCAGGAGGCCTGCAAATAACACCTACTACAACAGAAACATTATCAATTTAAATTTTTACCCTTAGGTGCTAAAAAGAATTGTCACTGACATTTATAATACAAACGGTAAAGGTTTTGAATGGCTACATCCCCAGCGCGCCATTCCATCATATCGATCCCTGCGAATTCAAGTAAAACCATCAAGAACAATATATATATAATAAATTTCATATTTTGTATTACGTCTGCGCGAAAGTATATCCACTAAACCAGATATAAGATTTTCACTAGTCAGACCCGCTACTGAGGATTAGATTTAATCAGGGGTATATCTAACAAAAAATCACTAACATTTCAAGATCTGTTAAAGGTTGGTGTAGGGAATGTAAATACAAGATGTTCCATTAAAAAAAATTCCATTAAAAAATTCAAACACTTGCAAAGATGCAACCTTGCAAAACATTTTGCTTCTTATTCGTTTTACTTACGTTTTGTTGTCTATTTTCTGCAAATGTCCTCATCATCCAAGCTGTCTTTTTTCAACGAAACTTATTGATTCGATGTTCAGATCTCGTATTTTGTATCTATATATATAAGTTAAATAAACAGTAATTTTATATGAAAGAAAAATAACTTTATCTCCGTCGATTACTAATAGAACAGTACATATTTGCATTTGTATTTAACGTGAAATATAGAAATGAAAGCTCTATCTTAAACTATCATTAACACCTTCGTATCTACGTATGTACAGGGTTTTTACTTTAATTTTGAGCACTACTTATTTCCCTCGTTATTACTAACACTAAAATATATTTCAAATAAAGGTTGTGTTTTACCTCTAATGAATAAAACTTTGATAACTATTATAATTGTATATACAGTACAAATCACGAATCTTTGCCGTTACGTCATTGATTGATCGGTAAAGTGAAGACAAGCGTAATATTTAAAAATCGGAAGCACACGTATACACAAGCGAGATAGTAACATATAACGTACGTCGTAACTAGTTAAGATGTACGTCCATATTTTGTTAAGTAACAATGAACTAATTGAAGTGAGACAGTATATGGCCGAGCAATGCGTAGATAAGAGCTTTCCTAATGTTTATTGCAGTGCATGCAACTTTTGGATTTGTAAAGACAGAATATCACTCCTTTTAATGTTTGACATTTGTTTTATACTTATTTGCATAAGAATAAATTTAAATAAAAAATGAAATGTGAATATTATAATGATCATAATTTAGTATAATGTTTTGTTGAGGAAATTTTTAATATATAAAGCTTTGTTATTTAAACTGTAAGTATTTACAACATAAAAGAATAAATAAATACTCCCTGGTTAGCTGATTATGGTTTCATCCTTATCTCTCTCTATTTGTGAAGTATATAAGCGACAAAACAGATGTGTATCTTATATTTATTACAATTCTTTATTAACATTAGTGATTTTACACACACAGCTTGAAAAATATAATCTGCACTTTAATAAAACAAAATATTAAACGATATTATACAGGTATTGCAATACAAATAAAAGTAATGCAGCAAAGCTAGTAATCAAAATAAAAAAAGCAGTACTTTTGTACAAGCAATAAGACTAGATAACATGTAATTAATTTTTATTCATCGTCTTCATCTTCAGAACCACAATTTACAGTAAATGAAAATTCACCTGCATCAAAATTTGCTTCTCGCTTATACCATTCTGTAATTAATTTCTCAGTATACTAAATACAATTTTTCCAAATGGTTGGAGTACACACTTCCAAGCTTTCGGTCCACATCCTTATTACTGCGATGTCTTTGTATCCATCTCGTCCTATAGGTCTGTTGCAGTATCCTTTTGCTTGTGCCCATTGATATTTTGCACTGTTTTCAAAGATATGCCTAATGCATTAGCAATTCTCTAAAATTCATTCAATGCTTAACCATAATATATGAATATACATTATCATTGCTTACTTCATGAACAGCATTCACAGATATTTGAGGCCCTCCATTACGTTTCTCAGCTTCAAAATACTGCAGTAACTTAAATACCAACTCCTGGGAGTTCGGATGCAAGCGTCGGCCTGGCATGGTAATTTCTACCTAAATTTCATAAAAATAGTAGTACATATATTACAAATAAGATTTAACTTACAAGTGTTCTATTAATAATTTGTAATATAGCTCTAATAAGAACTGCTTGTTATTTTAAAACGATGAAAACAAGAAATAGATTCGAGAAAATAACCTAGACAACACAGAAAAATTTGACAGATGTTATAACAATAATACCGGTTGGTGTACCTAAATTTGTTTCAGACGCTGCATACGTCATAGACAAGTATGACGTAACGGCAAAGATTCGTGATTTGTACTGTAGAAGACACGGCCAATAAAACATAGTTTTATCTTTTAAATATTCTATATATTTTTATATATTTCAGTGGCCCTTCATCCCCTGCTTCCAAATATATTATATTATAAAGGACTATTTTAAGTAATTAATGGTTATTTTACTAAATGAAATTAGAACATTTTCTGCGTTAGAAAGCAAGGAGGCTTTGAAAGTGATATATCAAAATAAAACTACAACTTTTTACTAGATGTCAATCTGTGAATTAATCTTTAATTATTAACGTTCTATATCATATTTTCTAGCCATACGTCTAATGGACGGCTATACACAAAGAAATATAAAATCAGTTTTACTTTTTAAGTTTCATAAAAACTGTCTCTCAAAGGTGTTCATTAATCATCAATATTATAAACCATTTATTTTGTTTAGAGGCAAAAAGCGAAATCATTTATTTATGTGCTTCTATAATTTTTATAAAACAATTATTAAAGCTTTGTTTGTTGAAAAAAAAGGTTTTGTATCAAGAAAAGTTAATATATTCATAGATATGTTGTTCGTCTTTTTTTATTTGATATGGGCAACTGAAGCAGTTTTTAATTTTCTTGTAGTCGTTCTGTTTTAATTATTGCCATCTTGGCTGTTCTTTCCCTATGATTTTAGTTATGGACTGCTTCAATTTGCGGCTAATAAGCGGATTTTGTATATGCTTTTGTAAATAGGCAGCAACAAGCTGAAATGCACTTCAAGAATTCTATCGTGGAAAAATTCATTGTCTTTGCAAGTGCTATAGAAAATTTATGGCTTGACAGCGCTTATATCCAATAACCTGTCAACATCGCCTATGACCATCTATGAGTACGTCTGCTAGATAACAAATTGATAGATATTTCATCTAAGCTGTCTATCCCTCATTTAATAGAGTTGTAGTTCAGTTTTCCCGCTTTGCGGATCATTCAATTCAAATGCTGCATTGTAGATAAGAGAATCAGGATTTGTTTGGTTTGGTGGTATACGAAAGTATGGCAATGTCTTTCGGGAAAGCAGTATAGTTCAGCTCTTATAGGTTTCCTTTCGTTGGAAAGAAATTCTACGGGTATTTCATTGACGCGGACTGCGTCTTCTTGGCGTAGATGGTTTATTGGGCTGCTGGAATCTATTTTTGCCATCAGAATAACTTGCACAGTTCTTTTTCATATAACGGCGTAACTTGAGCCAGTTGAGCTTAATTAAGAATTGTAGAAAACAGAGGCAGCAAGCTACTTTACTTTGACATATTACTTTCAAATCCTCCTTGCTTTGTAACGCAAAATATTTCCTGATCTTATTTACTAATATAGAATATAAAATAAAGTGCCGTGAATTAGATGTGTCGAATTTTATTCTTCGAGACGCTAACAATATATATAACCAATAGTTTCCTTACACCCAAATTGGGTTTCGGGAGATAAAAGAAGCAAAACTGTGTTTTATTCGGTATAGGCAAAACACTTTGAGATACTTTTTCTTGTATCTGCAGTGTGATTAAAATAAATATGAAAGACAGAAAAACATGTTTTCCATCATAAGAAACAAGCAGACCTGTAATCTACCTCGCCAAACCAGCAGCTACAATTTAAGAACGAGAACTATTGCGTCTCTATATGTAACTATACAAAAATCTTGTTCTTTTCGTCTTCCGTCCTTTCAGTTAAACACAAAAGAAACTGAATATTAATAAAGCAATACATCTTACTAAACAAGCGGTGGTAATAATTTATACAGAAAAGTACGTCTATTAGGAAAAACTGCTTTTTTATTTATTGTACGAATGTAAATTTTCGACGCGATCTCAGACCCCATCTCTCCCTAAAGAGGACAGGTGCTTCTGGGCGGTTATATTACTTAAAGTGACCTAGCAATTTCACTTCAACAGGCTTCGCATATTCACCGCCACGAATTAACAATCAACATATACTTACTACCGAATAGTAATTCTTTGTGTTGATTTTTTATTATATTACATACTTTATTCTTTAAAATCAAACTTAAACTGTTCAACTGGTAACAATAGATTACTTTGCAGTATTCAACACTCTGTAACGGATGCTCGGATAGTAATAAAAAATACAAACTGGTAGATGCATAGATACAATCAAATCGAGTTATCTCTTTTTTTTTAATTCAATGATTAGGATTATGTTTAAAACTAGAGTCATAACGAAATAATGGAAAGTACTTGGTTATGCTGTTTGCTAATATATTTGCACTTATTTTGCAATTTTCGCCCATAGTACGTTGGACATGCTTGCTCTTCTGAACTTTGTCCGAAGCAGGTAATGTGTATAACCGAGAACATGTTAAATTTTGCAAGAATGCAGAACAATAATGATGTTTCCCAAAATAAATTGTTGGTAACGAGATTAATAAATAGGTCCTTTTCTTATAAACTCTATTTAATTTAGAGCTAATCACTCATCAGGTCAGAATTGGTTATCATGAAAGATATTTAATCAATGTGGTTATAACCGTTGAATGTTCATAAAAGCTACACATAAATGTTAAAAATTTCCTCTAAAATGGAATTACTTACAGAGTAATAACCTTTACTTTAGTTCTTCTTTAAAAACTAACATTTATATCACGGATGCTTTGAATATGCTGGATAATCTCGTTTAAGGTGATCTAATTCATATTTCGGAAAGAAATCCCGATAGGTGGAGATGTCATTATCGAATCCTTTGGTTTCATTTTTAAAATGTTATTCAATAGTATTATCAACGTTTTAACATGCTCAACAAAATATAATGCGATATCCGTATCCTTTAAATTGTCTCCCACTGGGGCCCAATACGAGTTCATTTAATTCAATGTTTCAATTTCAATTTTATTGTTGCTTTTTTTTAGCTTGTCCAGAAACAGTCGTTCTTTAGATTTTCCCAGAATTTTATTCACAATATCCCAAGTTGTTTTTGTGTTATTGCTGGATATATTTATACGATTGGAATGGTGTCTGTTTTTCTTTCCTCAGCATTCTTATTTCAAGGGTTTCTCTCAGAGCGACGTTTATGCACTTTTGCGTTCTTATACCTAAATATCAACAGCTTGAGAAAATACAATTTCTACAGTCTTAATGTAACGTCAATGCCATTAAAAAGACGATCCCAATTTATTTTAGCAAAACGATTCAGTACAATACCTTTCGGTCAAATAACAGATTTCTGTGGAATCAAATCTACGCGTAATCGAATGCACATAGTTTCTTATTTAGCATCCGTAATATTGTTTGTCAGTAAATGCTTCTGGATGTCGTCTGCCGAAGTTGCGATTTCTAGTCCGTAGATATGAATATGCTCCATTTTCTCCGCACCCTTGATTTGCGCAGAGCCATGTATAATATCTCTTCTTTTCTTGTTATTATTCGCCGAAATAAATATATCGTTATTCTTTCCTTAGTCGTATTCTGTAATGTTGTTCTCGATGTGTTTTTGTTTACAACCTTTTAAAGCTCCAACATAGCTGACTGAATCACGGGGAATATTCTCATTTTTCTTTCGTTGACAATTTTTTCTTAGTGCTTGTGTTTTGCTCATAGGAATTTTCGAATATCTTGCTTGGTAGCGACATCTTCCTCATTCTTTCATGAATCCGATATAAGATACTGTACTTTATTTCCCATCTTTAAAGTTATGAATTCCTTTTCGATAATTATTTTACCCGTTTCAACCTGAAGACCGTATTAGTTATATTTGTTACAGCCTCTTCGATCTTGAAACTTATAAGCTGTTCTAAGTAGTATTATATTGAGCATCAATGCCTATTTTAATTATAACAAATTATTCTTCGGACAGTGATGCACATGATACCTGATAATTTTTACCGCACGCACTTTTGCAACAGATATATTCGTCTTAACGTCTCATATTCTTACCACAATTCGCACACGCGATAGTCATGATTTGTTTTATCGATTATATATGAAATTAAGGGCCGTGAAATTCGGAAATGTCTCTAAATTACTCTTTTAGCAATTTAGATTTTTATTGGAAGAGATAAACGAAATCTTGAACAAGTTTTAATAATTCAAACGAAAACTAACCTTATATAACGAAGATTCAATGCGACAACACTATATTTATACGGTTTCTTTCTGGAAATCAGCTATTACTAAACAATAAATACAATTCTTACTTACTTAGCTATCAAATCACTGATGAAAATAAGTAGTACGATAACACGTTAATTTAATGACTAGGTGTACATATAATTACCAAGTTAAATTCGATTTAAAGAATAATCAATGGATTCATGCATAATTTATTGCTTGATCTCTTGTCTCGTGTTTTATTTAATAGACGTCACGCTACTGCCCCTTTGACCATGTAATGCGTAACCGACTGTAAAAACCACATCTTTCTACATATGTATGTAACCTACGGTGGTACCAGCTATGTATGGGTCAGTGATGTGATAAATGAGACACGATCCGAATTATCCAACTCCGTTGAACAGCTCGTGTTACACACAATCTTCACCCTGTACCACACATTCTTCAATCGAATAAAAAAAACTAAAATTGTTAAATGATGTGTTAAACAATCTGAATATTATGACTAAAGTGTCCAAAACCTTTTAATTCACGAAGACTTATAGTTGAATATAAAAATAAAATATCCGTGCAACATTTCTTCTTGGCAACAGTAGACGTATGTGTTTGGCCCGTAGACCACCCAAAAAAGGGACACACGGTTTAACATGCATATATGGATAAAGTTTTGATTTTATAATTTGGCCTAGTTAAGTTAGTTAGTAATAACAATTTTGAGGGTGAGTATCGGAATTAATTAAGACAGCGGTTTCATTTCTAAATGAGGATACCGCATAGATCAACTTTATTATATTCCCTACGATGATATAACAGAACATAATTGTAAAATCCTAAAATGAATTATTGTTTTTTGTATCATTACTTAAAATTTATATTAATTAGATGAGATGTTTGAGAATTGATCAGAACAGCGATTTCTAAAACAGTGTTGATTAGTAAACCCAACTGGAGACTTGAGATGAAACGTATAGTACTTATTAAATGTTCTTGAATAACTTCAGCTTAGTTATCATCAATCATGTACGATGTAAGGTCAATAAAATGTCTATCGTAAAGTTTAATGGTTGCCGGAAAATTGTATCTTAGAGACGCATGTTCTCCATGTCTGCATATCCCCTTTAGAAGAATTTCAGTCCATTAGCTCAACCCAAATTATACGCCGTGCAAAAGTAGTTTCTTGTTCAAATTATAATTTATAAACTGAATAGAGTTGCTTAATTTGGAGTATAAACCAAAAACGTATACTTGTGTTCTTTTAATGTAATGTACTAGTAATTTACTTTGACTTATAAAGTTATCATCAGGATAATGGTCAAGATTAAAGAAGCATGTACACTCGCCGATAAGCAGAATAACCACTCATCCCAGCACTTACAGCTCGGTGCTAACTTGCAGATATCTACCCGTGGTAGACTGTGATCAAGTGAACGAATGAACAGCCATTTTGCTTCCCTGCGTTATGACAAATTTTAATATTATTTTTAAAAAGAAGCAACAATTGAGTCGCTCTGATACCAAACGTCTTAGCTTATGATCTTATGATTTTTTTCACCAACTCCAAACTGCTTGTTTTCATACTTATTGGAATGTTAATGTAATAATGCTATTCCTGTAACAGTGGATTAAACAAAGAGACAGAATAGAAGTCTTTGATACAAGACAAGTTTTTGATGGAATTATTTAGAAATTAGTTCAAAACAAATGTTTCAAACATTTTGCTTATAAAGAAAAAAAATCAAAAGAAATTTAAAATCAATTGAAAGGAAAGTCGAACCCAAGGAAAAAACTAGAAAAAAATAGTCAAACGGTATCTGACATCATAAGATTAATCAAAAGGGGTCTAGGAAGACAAAAGGATTTTAACGCAGAATGCAAACATCACATACACGAGGGGGTTGTAGCTGTAAGATGTTTTTCAACATAGATTGTAAGTGGATTACTAAGAATCAAAAAAACGTGATTAATTTTTAATTTTATATTTCATTGAAACACCTGATTATTCCCTATAAATTAATATTAATGAAATCTTCTATATTAACAAATAATTAGTAATACAGGCCAACAAAAACGATTTCCAAAGATGTTTATACGATTTTATATTACATTTAAAGGAAAGAATTTACAAACAATTTACATTTCTACTAATTGGCTCTAATTTTTGAAATAATGTACAATTAAGTTTTTATTTTTTCCGACAATTGTAATAAACGAGTCTTTGCTTGACAGGGATAAAATCATTTTGCCTCCCCCTCATGCTCATGAAACAATTTGTTAAAGCCTTACATAAACAAGGGGAAATAATAAATAAATATATTTGTTGATAGTTTCCCAAAGAAAGTTTAGAAAAATTAAAGGTTGGAATTTTTTATGGTCCGAAAATTTGCAAGCTTATTAACGACTTTACCAAAAGCCATGACTGATGTTGAAGCTTCCGCTTGGTGTTCTTTTTATTACTATGTATACTCAAGACCTTCTTGGATAACAATAATACAGAACATTATGAAGAACAAATGCTGGTTATGCTGGTTAATGTTAAGAGAATGGGTGGTAATATGACACTTTCTGCATAGTCATTTGGACAGATTTTCCTAAAAATATTCCATATTTTAATACAATTTAATGAGGTGATAATAACTAATCTATCCCAATCATTTCTTCTTATATTTAAACATAATCGCAGGCGGAGGATACTGTGTTTAAAAGTCGTCAGTAATAGCTCTTAGGACATTCATTAAGGTCGTTCACGGGGTTTGAAATGAATGACTGAAGATTTATATAACAAGGTGTATTCTTATAAAGCCCGTTGTCATCATGAAACGAGTTACACAATGTAAACAAATGAGTGCGGTAACGGTCCATGAAATAGGGTTGATTTGCATACGAGTAGCTGTCGACAGAGGCCTGGGAGAATCATGTCAGATACCATCTACAAGGGATGAATTTATAGGCCGAGTGCGTGGGCAGGTGCCGGGGTTAGACAACCAGCTGAATCCTATCACCGGCCATACATAAACTTCACTTTTACTTAAATCTATGTTTTTTTGCGAAATCTTAGAAATACCTACATAATCTTAGTTGCTTAGTCAGCAAGTCTAATTGTAATAAATTCACTTTAAGAGAATAATAGAAATGTCGCTCTACTGCTGTCTTGCTATTGTTTTTTCTTAATAAACAAAATACAATTTAATTGTTTTGAATAGTTATTTGCTATTGTATTCATTTTTATATGAAGCATGATTGCCTAAGAATAATTGATGAAGGCAAAGTTTTATGCACAGTGCTTATACAGTTCCACATCATATGAGGACATTCTTTTATTAACGTACATATGTACGTAAATTTTTAAACAGAAGTATAGCAATTTTTGCTTAAAAAATTATGTCAAGTAATTGCAATCACGTGATCTTTTTAACAGACAAATTTGACATTTTCTTTTATTAGGAAATATTGAATTATGTTTAAAATTTTTGTAGAATGTCGAAGAAAAAGTTTCTTGTTTTCTAGTTTTTTTTCCAATTAATCAATTTTTAATTCTAGACAAGTTATTTTTTTATCTTGTTTAAAGGTGCACTAAAATTCTATTAAAGGCATTTCCGGGTTATTTCTTTACAACTTGGTGAAAAGTAACAACCTAGGTTTTGTATTTGTAATGAAATGCAAAATGTATTATTTAGGCATGCGATAAGTTATTAAACTGGTAGCTAACTTTTGTAGTTATTTATTCAGCTAAATCAAGTTTGCCTCAAATTAATATAATTTCATTGCAGTTTACTTTATTTGTATCATTATGCATTACCTAAAGCAATATTAGCCCGCTAATAGACATGCGCAACCTCACAAACCTCAGTAATATTTATTGTTAGATATTTTAGCTGTTAAGGTGCGAACAATTGGTAAATTATTGCTATTTTTTAGGTTATACAGACATCTTCGGGTTGACCGCGCGCATCCTCCCGCGTTACAAAATATGGCCCCACTAGGTACTCTAAGGTAAAATGATAAAAATGCATTCGAATTATGACTTTCGTATAAATAAATATTTTTATACAGTTTTGATTGGTGAATTAAGGTGGCTTTAGAGTATTGAAAAGTGGCACATTGGAAAACGAGCACTTTTTCAACATTTTACAAAAATTTGAAAAACAATGCCATAAATCATAATTCGTGGTTAGAAAGGCAAGGTGATTACCATGTGCTTATTATATTATTTTTTTAAGTAACAAAGCCTAGTTTGGCATATGCATATATTTATTAGTAAAACGAATGCGCCGACTTTATACCGTCCAGGAAATTATTTTTTTCTGTGCCTAACGCAATATATACACAGTTATGGAATTGTTGTGTCGCTTCCATCACCACATTCGCTCTGTTCATAGGTTTAATTTATTGCAATCCATTGTACAAGTCAATCGCGATTAGTGTGTGGTATTAAATGTATCGTCCTGTTCAAGGTCCAAGAAAACATTTAATCTTATAATTCACATAATAGCTAGTCAGAGTTTAATTAATAACAGGACTACCTTTAATGTATCGACGACCTGATCTATAAATTAAAATTGTATTACGGAAACATAAAATAAATAACTGTATGCTGCTAAAGAATCCTACTGCCTACATTAAACATCTTAAATGAAACAAATTATCGATAATGATAGCAAGGACTGTGGCGTAGTATGGTAAACAACACATAAGTATCGGTAACCTCCGCACCACACAAGTTTAATTTATTATATAGATAGTAGTGGTCATATCATCATATAGTGGTCATTCGGTCACCGGTTGATGATGAGGAACATTCGTGTCCTCGAAACGGCCGTCCCGGACTAATTATTATATTACTATACAATAAATTAAACTTGTGTGTTTGCCGATACATATGTGTTGTTTACGAAACAAACTATTATGAATAACCGATAAATAACATAACTAAGGAATGATTTATATCAATACTTAAATTAAATCAAATGCTCAAAGATTTTTTTGTTGAAATTGCGTCAGGCACCGAAAAAATTGATACCCGGACAGTATGTGACACTGAATATAATTTTGCACAACATATCTTCAAAGCTTGTCTCAGAATAACTTTCATTTAGAAGTTTTCTCCCTAAATTGCATAAAGACGGAATTATCTTCCGCCTGCGCATACGCTGCAAGTCTTCTAGGATAATCAAAATATTGATTACATATACAGGCTGATTAAAAATGAAGAAGACAGGAAATGTTTCAGGAGTAAAATACCAACTATTTATAGTAATTTAGCATAACTGTTCCAAATTTCGCAGGTTTTTCGATGTTGATTTTTTACCTTAGGTCGGGTTTCATGTTAACAAGCTTGAAGCATGCACTAAATATTTTGTTTCCATGGAAATACAAGCGATGTATCTCATTTTATGTTTATTATAATGAGGAAATTCACAATATTGCATTTAGAAGAAATTGTTGCACGCAACAACATAAGTAAAAATTGTTAACTAAAGAACTCACAGCTGGTGATGCAGATTTTGTCATGACTTAAGCTATTCACCCCCGTTGGTGACACGCTTGATGATTCTGTCCTCCGTATCATTATGACCAATGTGCTCATTGAATCTCGTCACTGTTGCTCTTTTCGCTTGACCAATATATCACAGTCACTACATGCAATTTTATAAATCGCTGACCCCCCTTCATGACTTTTGGTAAGCATTAAATAAGATATATTGCTTTTGCTTTATTTACATATATAGAAAACCCTTCTTTTCATTCGCATAAATAAAACAACACTCGAT